>JAADWH010000065.1:0-54168 GCA_023335995.1 Globisporangium nagaii
AAAACTTCTTCCGATACTGACGCGAGCGCCGCTCACTGCATCACGCAGTCTTCTCGGCCGCCGAAGAACGAGTTCGTTTTCGCCTTCTTCATCTCTGCAATCGCTTCTTTCGTCTCTAGCTGCTCACGAAGCGACGACAGCAGTGCCTTCTGTTCGTTCAGTTCGTCATTCAGCACTGCAAGCTGCTCGTCCTGTTCAGCCTTCAGCGATCGAATTTCCTGACAATTGCCGCACGTGCGCACAGCCACGGATTAGAACATGATCATCGCCAGCAACACACACCACACCGACACAGCAAACAAACCTGGATCGTGCGATCTTTCAGCTCCTCGTGCTGATCTTGGTACTTGAGGTTGAGCTCCGTCGATTGCTGCTGGCTGATCTTCTCGAGGCGAAAGATCTCTTTCATTTGCTCCGTGTCTTGCTCGCCCAGCTGGCGCTCCAGATCGATGATTTTCTGCAAGAACAGGTGCTGGTTCTGAAGCAGATCTTTTTCCTCGCGGTGGAAACTGCGCTCACTCTCCAACAGCTGCCGGTTCGCTTCCAGCCGCTCGCTCTCTCGACGGGCTTGAGCGTCTCGAATGGCTTCTTCAAGTTTCATGCGCTCTTCCTTCGAGTCTTCAAGCTGAGCTTCCAGACGGACGAGTGCCTCTTTGTGCAGCGATGCGAGCCGCTCGATCTGCAACTGGGTTCGGTCGATGTCAGCCTTCTTGTTCTGGATGTCATCGCGAAGGGAGCTCTGCTCATCCGCCATGCGCTCAGATATGGCCAGCAGCGCACGCTCGTACGAGTCCTTCTGCCGAATCAAGACCTCCTCCGCAGCTCGAATCTTGCCTTCGAGTGATCGAAGCGTCTGCTTCAGCGCTCCGATTTGTCCTTCCAGCTGTGTCTCTTTCGCGCGGAACGACGCTTTCACGCTCGTGCCCCAGTCGAGAAGTCCGTCGACCAGCTTCTCGGAGAGGAAGTCGCTCAGCACCGCCGACTTGCTAGGTCCAAGCGCCTGCTCGCGGTACTTCGCCACAGCTTCTTCGATCAGCGCGCGGGAGTCTGCCAGCGTGTTCTGCAAAGCTTGAGCGCCGTCGTTCTCGGAGGATCCAGCTACATTGTCGAACGACTCTTCTTTCGGCTTGTACAGCTCCTCCAGCAGTGCCTTGTTGTACGCAACTGAGAGCTGCTCTGCCTTTGCGTACACATCCTGGAATGACTCGAGCATGTACTCCGACAGCTGCTCCAGATACGTCGCCATCGACGCATTCGCTGCCAGATCTTCCCGCTGCAACTCCTTTCCAGCGATCTCACGCGCCTTCTCGTACAGTTCGTTGATCGCGAGCTCTTCGATCGGTCGGGGAAGCATCGTGCGGTTTACTTCGATCGGCTCTATCGTTGCAAAGATACCAACGTCGAGTTGTTAGCATCAGTTAGGAGCAGCACATCGCTGCACGAGTGTGGTGCTGTAGGATAACGGACTTACTTGTCGCTTCTGCGAAGGCGAGCTCGAAGTGCTGCTTGAACAGCGCTTTGGCACTCTCCAACGCTTCGTCGCACTGCGTTTCCATCACACGATCCCACACCGTGGCGATCACGGGACTTGACCCACTGTTGAAGGCATCCACGTAGTTCTGCGCTAGCGACACGAGCATCGTTCCGTTGAGCAGGTTTGACATCATCTTCTTCGGCTTCAGCGAGGAGAACACTTTGCTCTTCAGAATCGACATCTGATCTTGGAACTCGGGTCGCAGCGACTCGTACGGCTGGTTGATCAGGTCGCGGAGCAGGTTTTCATCGTTCAGCGGGCGAACCATCGTGACGCAGTCGCGCATGGGGAAGAACGTCGACAGCAGAGTGCGGATGCGGTTCTTCTGCACAATCTCCTCCGTCATCGGCGGCTGGTGCTTCAGCGCGCTTTCGAAGTAGTCGCGCGGCGTCATCTTGCGTCCTTCTTCTTGCAGCTTCAGCGTAAAGTCGCGCACGACCCACAGGAAGTCCGGAAAGAACGCCGCCAATTCGCTTCCTGAAGAGAGACACCCACTCGCAGTCAGTGCGAGTACTCATTCCAAAACTAAGTACTACAGCATGCATGACACGCACATGGCAGCCTGTACAACAGCTACACACCTTCGCTGCTACCATCGTCATCGCTTGTTGCGTGGGCTTGCGCTTGGATGTACTTGGTCAGGTTCACCACTAGCGACAGATCCTCGATCGCGCTCGAGTCTATCACGCCTCGGCTGTTGTAGATGAAGAGCGACGAGAGCAGGAGCGCGAGCGCGAAGATACGTGTGTCCTGCGTCTGCGATCGCTGCGTCGAGCCGAGCCCCTCGGTGTCCATGAACACGATCGTCGTGTCCTTTGGCAGGTGCTTGAACGCACTTTCCGCGGCGAGGTCCGTGACGGCCGAGAGCTGCACGGGCTGACCCCAGATCCAGATTCCTTTCGTGCACGCGTTGACCGTCGCGCCGACGCTGAACATGGCTTCGGCGCGGTCTCGCCCCAGCAGCAGGTTGAGCAGGTACGACTTGCCCGTCCGATAAAGCCCCGCGATGGACACGACGGCGACTGTGCCTCTGATCTGCTTGAGGTACGCGACGGCTTCCGGCGCGATCTCGAACGTGCTGTCCTCGGACAGCATCACGAACGGGATGGGCTGCGCCAGCAGTGGCATCGCGGCTTTCGCGGCAGCGGACGGCGGCTCCATCGACGGCGAGCTGCTGGTGCTCGTGGCTGCTGCGTTGTCGCTGTTTCGGTCAACTTGAGCTTTTGAGCGTGGACGGAACTGCGGAATGGCTCCGCTTTGTTCACAAAACAATCCAGATTTCATGTATTTTGAAAGAGATTGATTTTGTTTTCTGACGCCATCGGACGACTTTCTCATTCGCGATTTGTTGCCTTGAAAAAGAACGAATCGATCGATCACCATGATGCGCATCACTCGCCTCGGCGGCGGTAGTGGCGGCGCTCTGCAGCACGCAGCCGCGGCGCGCGCGACGCCCAGGACACGCATGATGAACTGGCACGGACGCACCAGCAGCGCGGCACAGGGAGCTCGTCTCAGCTGCACGTCAGCCTCGAAAAATGCACTCGTTCCGAAGCAATTGCACCACAGCGACCGCGTGCTGTGCGCGACAATGGGTGTGATCGGCGGCGGTGTGCTGACCTCGAGCTTCATGCAGCAGTGGCGCGCGACGGGCGAGAGGATCGCGAGCGAGTACCGAGACGACGACGAGGAGGATTCCTGGAGCGGCTTCTTTCGCTCGTCGGTCGAAAGCATCAAGCGATCGGTCAAGAAGGAGGTGAGCACCGCAAGAAATTTGATGCGACGGCTTCTCATCCTGGCACTCATCGACTCATGCTCTGTGTGTGTTACTCTCTCGCTCGCTACGCATCAACCAGCTGGAGGACGACAACACCAAGGCGCTGGCGGGCATCATCGCTGCCAACACCGCAATCTTCGGACTCTGGCGCTTCTCCTCGGGCAACCCGACGCTGGAGCGGATCATGTGGCGGCACTTTGCGTGCTCGTACACCGCAATCGCGCACGGGAAGCGAGTGCACACGCTGCTCACGTCCGCGTTCAGCCACATCACGTTCCCGCACTTCGGCATCAACATGTTCATGCTGTGGGAGTTTGGACGCCACGTGCTCGCGCCGGCGAACAACCGCGACGCGTGGTACGAGCGCGCCGTGTCCAAGTCCAGGTTCGCCGAGTACTTTCGCAACAGCACCAGCAGCGGCGGGCCGAGTCGCCTGCAGCTGGACAAGTTCATGATGCTGTACTTCAGCTCTGCCGTCGCGTCCTCTGCGCTCAGCGTCGTCGTGTCCAACTTCCGCGGAACGCCAGGAGGTACGCGTCGCCGCATACCCCATTCGCGAGGTGGCTTGCACTCATGTATCTTCTCTTGACTGTTGGTCTGCTGCAGTGTTCACGATCGGCGCGAGTGGTGCAGTCATGGGCATCTTCACAGTCTACTGCCTGCTCTTTCCAGAACGAGAGGTGCGCCATGCTTCCGCTTGCTTTTGTGTCTGTCTGCGTTCCCCAACAGCGCTCTGATGTTCTGCTTTGTGAACTGCTTGCTGTCTGGCAGCTCATGCTCTACGGACTGATCGACATCACGGCCGCCGACGCGCTGAAGCTTACGACCGCGATGAACCTGGTGGGCTCGGCCTTCCAGCGCAACCTCGCTGTAGACTGCGTCGGTCACATCGGGGGACAAAGCACCGGGCTGGTGCTGAACGAAGCCTCGCTGCTCACATAGATCAGTCGCGTGCAGCTCTTCTTTTGTCTGTCGCCCAGTCGTCACACTGGCAAGAGACACAAGACGGAAGAGGAGAACACCTCGCCTGCAGCGCTTTTTGCCCAAGACACATCAACCTCCCGAATGCAACTGTAGACAGACGCTGGCGAGCGGAGGTGAACGTGTCGGTTGTTTATTTCTCGAGTGTTTCTGTTTCTTTCATGTCGTTGGGATGCCGAATTTTGTACGTCGAAGGCGCCATCTTCGCAGTCGTGTCTTCTTCGCCTCGTGCTAGCGCCACAGTCTGCAAAGCGCCTCCGGCGAGAACGAGAACGAGGGCGAGGACGCCGCGCGTGTGGACTGGTGGCATCGTGGAAAAGGCTGCCTCGTCTCAGCAAAAGACGGCGCGAAGCAGACATTCAGGTTGGCTGCCTATTCCGCCTGCTCCAAGTAGTCCTTCACCTCCGCCGGCGTCAGCACGTGGAACTTCTTGTCGTCCTTAATGATGCCCACCTCGATGTTGTTTTCATCCATCTGCACACACAGATATCAGACACCAGACATGAGGGAGACTGCCAAGACCACTGCCATTCACACACAAGCAGCCGCCAGTTGTCGTACCTCGCCTTCGAAGCCTTCGCGGAGCGTGAGCAGTGCCGTGTGGATCGCGTCTTCGATCTCGAGGTCGTCGTTGTAGCGCTGAAGGACGCATTCGCAGCAAAGACGTTAGCAAACCATTCATTCGCATCGATCACCGCGTCAGAGCTATCAAAGACACACGTACTCGCTCGAGGAAGGTCTTTGCGCTGACCGAGTCCTTGCCGATCGCAGTCGCTTTCCATCCAAAGTACGCGCCAGACGGATCGATCTGATACAGCTGCGGACCATCGTCATCGAAGCCGGCGAAGAGGATCGACACGCCGAACGGACGCACGCCGCCCGACTGCGTGAACTCCTGCATAATCGCAGCCAGCTCGCGCACGAGGATCGCCGCTGGGGCGTGTTCCTGAACGAACAGCACGTCAAGAGCTGCGTGAGTTATCTCCGATTCATGGACAGCCACCGCATCATACCGCACATCGTCCGCACCTTGTACTTCTGGAAGTAGGTCTGCGCTTTCTTTCGGGCCTTGCGCACCAGCACGCGGTAGTCTGGGCCGAGACCGCTGTACACGATGCCGGCGGTCTCCGACAGCATCGCGATCTTCTTGCTCGACGTCTCATCGACCAGGATAGTCGGCAGCTTCTTCTCCGTCGCGATCACCACGCCGTTCTTGGCTGTAGAAATGCGAGAAGATCCATGCAGCAAAGCAAGGACGGATGGCGTCAGTCAGCGAGATCGGATCCAAAACGCATCGCCTCGCAGATCCATCAAGGCAGCAGCTACGCACATTTGATGCCGAGCGACGTCTTGCCGCCCGTGTTCACCGCATTGAGCGCGTACTCGATCTGCAGCAGCTTGCCCGACGGGTTGAACGTCGTCAAACTGAACGAGTATGCAGAGTCCGCCATGCTGAGTCAGGTTGCGTTGCGAAGAGCTTCAGGACGTGTCCGTTCGGTTTCGTTGCAGCGATGCACGCAGAAGCAACAGCGTTAGAGTCACACGAGCATGCACAATCGAGCGCGCGTGCTGCTGCACGTCCATGTCCACACATCCACGCAGCAGCAGACGCATGCACGCAGAGAGAGCGGCGCGGAGGCGGCATGTACCTGTCGAGATCTTGCGCTTCGGGCACGAAATCCTTCTCCTTCGCCCCCCTCGTCGTCGAGCAGGAACAGCAAAACAAAAATCCAAGCGCGGTCCGGTTCGGAAAGATACCGCTGCGCGGTTCCAAAATGACCGGCTCGAGGTCGGCGCGGTTCAGCGAAAACGACGGTCCCGACCTGTTATGGCAGGCAGTATTGCTGCGGCGCGCTGAAGTCATCTTCCATACAGATCCCGAGTGGACATTCCAGCGTGCGAGTGCGCCAGTCAAACCCGCTTATCCGGAGTTTCTGGTCAGTATCGGATTACGATTCTGTGGACCTTCGGCTGCCGTTTTGTACCGCACAGGACTTCAACGTGCCGGCTCTTTCCATCCTCGCATAATGAGTGATGAAGTACCGCGGTCACCATTTAAAGCGGAAATCCCGTCATAACGAGTGCTCTCTTCGGCGACTACATTTAAAAGGGATCGTCTGTTCAACCGTTTACTCAAGCATCTGCTGACCGAAAAGCCCTGTTCCTCTAAACTCCAGGTACAGAATACCCATACTGCACACAAGTCAAATGGCCGTTCTGAAGCGGTTAACGAAAGCACCACAACCTGACGCAGATCATCACGTCGGTCGCCAAGCGAAGAAGGAGCGGGCGGCATGAGCAGCGCTCTGCGGCGCGCGGCCAGCTATGTCTTCTACGAGCGCAACCCGCTCGTCCAGGTGCGCGGTCTCGGTCTGTACCACTGCGTGTAGTACAGCCCGTCACTGACAATCTCTCTGTCCACAGTGCCTCTATGTCGCAGTCATGAGCTCGTCGTACTACATGTTCGTCACCGAAGCGCACCCGCTGATCCCGAACGCCTACGTGGACGCCTACCACAAGTACGGATGCAGATCCTCGCAGTCTACTGCACTCGACGCGGTATGCTAACGCTCCACGCTTGCGTTCCTATTGCTCGCTTGCCGTGTCACACAGATGGATCGCCGCCGTGCTCTTCGTCGTGTGCTCTGGGCTCTACGCCTTCATGTGCAGGACGGACCCTGGCGTGATCCACGCGCACAACATCAGCAAGTTCACGCAGTACCCGAGTCACCCGGTGCTCTTCCCAGAGGGCAAGTACTGCCGCACGTGCAAGACGCCCAAGTGAGTTCGTGTCCATTTGAATGGCAGAGGTGGAGCAATCCAGCGCGTGTGCATACCAATCGATGCTCTCGTGTGGTTCTGTTCAGGATCCCTCGCTCCAAGCACTGCCGCATGTGCAACCACTGCGTCGCGCGCTTTGATCACCAGTACGTCTGTGCATTGCCGCTGGTATCTGTCGCTCTGCTTGACGCTGACAGGTCGCTAACTCGGTCGACTCGCCTTGTGTTTGCTCCTGCAGCTGCAGTACGACGACGCTCCAAGCTCGCACTGCTCGTCCCGCCTGTTCGCCTACTAACTCTTGCTTCCCTCACTGTGCTGCTGTGCTCCGTCCAGTCTGGTTCAACGGATGCGTTGGGGCGAAGAACTTCAAATTCTTCCTCCTCTTCCTGGTGGTGAGCGCTCATTGCATTCGTTCCCACAGGCAACGCGTCTCTATTCTAACCCGCATGCGTTCACTCCCGCAGGTGCAGCTCGCGCTCTGCGTGCACGTGTTCTACCTCACGAGCAGCGTCTTCGTCGTGCTGGTACATCGCTGTGCTTCCCTTGCCTACCGTGTCGTTCCGTGTCGAGTGGCGCTAACCGCTGTCCACCTGCCTGCTTGTGATTATGCGCAGTCGGATCCGATCCTCGCCGCACGCAAGCGAGATCTGGACGCCGCAGACCAGAACCCGCGTGTAGAGATGGTTGCTGCGCTCCAGCACATCATCTCGGTTCGCATTCTGCTTTGCGAATGGATTTGTCGGGTATCGCAGAAAGCTCACCTCTCTCTCTCTCTCTCTCTCTCTCTCTCTGTATCCATCTCTTCTTGCAGACGAACCAGCCGCTCGGGTTCGTCGCCGCGATCACGATGATGATCGGCCTCGTCGTGTGGCTCTTCATTCTGATGCAGCTGCGCCGCATCGCGCTCAACACGACGGCGAACGAGTCGTTCAAGCGCGACGACCTGTACGACGCGGCCGAGCTCGACGGCGAGACGACCGGGCGGCGCATGCTGAGCGTGCTGCTGGGCCAGTTGCGCCGCAAGGTGCGCAATGTAAACGCGCCGCGCAGCGAGCGCAAGAAAGCGCTGGACTCGTCCTGGGGCGGCATGTTCTCTGCGGACCTCATCCTGAACACGGAGGAGTCGTTCTCCGTGAGCGACGTCAAGTTCAATCCGTACGACCTCGGCGGCTTCTGGCTGAACCTGAAGGACGCACTGCAGCTCACGCAGCAGAACTTCAACCACGCAATCGCGCACGAGCACGCAGACGAGCACGCGGACGCGCACGCGCACGGCCACAGTCATGGGACGACGCCTCTCAAGAGCAAGAAGAAGAACTGAGCGAGCCGACGAGCTGCTGAGAGCAATGCCACGTAGCTTTACACATGCAGGAGGTGCTGGTGCTCGTCGTTATTGTATTTTCTTGCTTCTTATCTAAATAAGAGACGCAGCTCAACCGGAAGCCAGGAACAGGGAAGATAGAGAGAGAGAAAGGTGAAAAAGCTGTAGGAGAACTGATTGGTCGTGCGTGCGCGCGTGTGGGTCGCTACGAGGCAGAGATGGAAATTTGATACAGCAGATGCCTTCACGCGTCCATTCTTCACGCGCCGCGACGCGCTCAGACCCAGTTGTCGCTTCGGATTGAGCTGCTCTGGCTTCAGAGCGACACTTCGCTGTCGCCCACCTGAAGCTTGCTGCGCGACGCGACGTCGCCACTGCTGCTTAGTGACGACGACGAGCTCGTGAGCACCTTGTTCATGCTGATCGTAGCCTTCACCGAGTGCACGGCGGCCTTGAACTTCTTGCGCGCGTGGAAGCGGCGCAGTTCGGTCAGCGCGCTCGTGAGCGGCACGGTCGCCACCTCCGAGTCCAGGATCCAGCGGTGCTCCAGCAGATCACCAGCCGTCGCTCTGTGTTCATGCAACACCACGACTATTAGTCTCTCACGTCCACAACATCACTCCATACAGCCACGGCTTCAGCAGCAGCAGCAGCAACAACAAGAAAGAGAGCGCACCTCTTCGCTGGGTCGACGATGAGCATGCGACTGATAAAGTCCTTGGCATCGTCCGAGACGTTGTCCCAGTACGGTGAGTCGTACTGGTACTTGCCCTTCCGGATCTTGCGGAACAGGATCGGCTGCGAGTCGTCGTGGAACGGCGGGTACCCGGCCAGCAAAATATACGTGATCACGCCGATGCTCCAGATGTCCACGGGCTTGCCGTACGGCGCACCTTCGAGGATCTCGGGGGCGACGTACCCTGGCGTGCCGCACGTCGTCACGAGCCCCGCGTCGTCCTTCGTTACTGTCTTGGCGAACCCAAAGTCCGCGAGCTTGATCGACGCGTCGTCCTCTGCAGACATGAGCAGCAGGTTCTCCGGTTTCAGGTCGCGGTGCACCACGTCCTTGTCGTGGCAGTACTTGATCGCGCTGAGCAGGATCTTCACGAGGTCGCGCGCCTCCTTCTCGCTGTAGAATGTCTTCTCCACGATGCGGTCGAAGAGCTCGCCACCGCTCACGAACTCGGTCACGAGGTAGTAGTACTCTGGCTCGATGAAGAACTCGCGCAGCGTCATGATGTTCGGGTGTTGCATCTACAACGCCGCAGTACGAAGCATTAATGCCAGCCCGCTAGCACATATACAATATATAGCAGCACAGAGATGCAAGTACGCACCTGCTGCAGAATGGCGACTTCGGTCATGATCGCCTCGTCGTCTTCCTCCGTGAGCTCCGAGCGCTTGATGCACTTGATCGCGAACTTCTCCTTCGAGTGCTTGTGCACACCTTCGCGCACGACCGAGTACGAGCCCGAGCCGATAACCTTGCCGAGCGTGTAGTACATGGTCACCTTGCCGGTCTTAGCGCCCTTCGTTGGCTCCTCGGACACCACGGAGCTGTTGGTCGTGTTCGCGTTGAGCTCCGTCGCCTTGGGCTCCGGCGAGCCAGGCGAGTTGTTGCCCTGCGAGATTCGCGCGATCGTTCGTTAGCATGAGGGCGTGAGAGAGGCGCGCAGAGGCACAGCCGCGCGCGGACACGCACCTTGAAGCAGCAGAGAACGAAGTCCAGGCAGCCCATAGCTAGCTGTCGATCGTCGCGAGGAGAGAGATGGTGGGGCTGCGCGCCGACACTTGGGGATATGGCGACGACTCTCTGTCTGTCTGTCTGTCTTTTGCCTTTGTGGGACGCTCGCGCAAGAGGAAAATAAATCAGGGCTCGAAAATCCAAAACGCACCCACACAACCAGCTGTCTTTTCTTTTTCTCTTCAAAAACAGGGTTTTTACCTTGGAGTTTGTATCGAAGCCTCGTTTTTTCATGGGAAATTGCTGCCGCAGAATCCAGCAACATCTCACGAAAGCGACTGCGTTTGTCGTGGATGCGAGAGCACGCCGATGCCTTCGACGGGCTCGTGTGCGTGGTGTGTTGCTATGCACACGAAAGCCATGCAAGCAGTGCTTCATAGAAGAAGGTGGTGGTGGCAATTATGCCCAGCACGGACGCTGTCCATTTTTGCTGTCCATTTTTGCCTCGTAAATTGAAGAATCTCAAAAGTCGGTGGGTTCATTTACTAACGTGGACCACGCGCATGTACGTGTCCCACACGAACAATGCGTTCTTTCCGCACTTGTCCTCAATAGTGGTCCCTGTGTCTCGTTTTGCTGGCTGGAGCTTCTCGTCACAAAATTGACAAGCAATCCATCCGACCAATCCGACGCAGCAGAGCATCATGGCGTGGGGACAGCGCGCGGGCGTGCAGGATCTGCTGGACCGCCTGCAGCAGCCGGCAACGGCCAAGAGCCTCTACGTGCTCAGCACGCGCAAGATCACGGACGCCGACGCCGCACGCCTCGCGGAGAGCATCGCGGTGAACACGCAGCTGGAAGAGCTCTACCTCTCGGGACACCGCCTCTCGCCCGAGGGACTCCAGGCGTTCGCGGACTGCGTCGCCGTCAACACAACGCTGAAGCACCTGTGCGTCGGCCACGACACGCTCGGCGACGACGGCGTGCAGATCCTCTGCGACGGCATCGCGAGAAACGCCAGATCGGCGCTGCAGGTGTGGGATCTGGAGCACAAGTCGCTTACGGAGGCTGGCGCCGCATCGCTCAGCAAGCTGCTCGAGACCAACACGACGCTGAGCACGCTGACGCTGTCGCGCAACGCGCTTGGCGACGAGGCGATCCGCGCTCTCCTCGCAGGACTCCGCGGGAATGCTCAGTCCGCCTTGCAGTCCCTCCTGATGACCGACGCTGGTATCACTGGCGTCGCGCTCGACCACTTTGCGTCGCTCGTGGCGCTCCCGACGTGCTCGCTCCAGTCGCTGCAGCTCTCGTTCAACGCGCTGGAGAGCGCGCACACGTCGTTCTTTGACGCGCTGGCGACGAACACGTCGCTCAAGAAGCTTTACCTGAAGGACTGCAAGCTCAGCGACGCGCACGTGACGGCACTCGGGCACGCACTGAAGCAGAACGCGTCGCTCGAAGAGATCGACCTGTCCGACAACCACCTGACTGCGGCTGGCTGCACGGCGCTCGCTGACGGGCTCCAGCTCAACTCGGCGCTCAAGTCGCTCACGCTCGGCAACAACAAGTGCGCAGACGCTGGGGCCACGCTGATCGCGGAGGCGCTCGCGGCGAACAAGTCGCTCGCATACCTGGACTTGAGCAAGAACGAGCTCACGCAGAGCGGCGTCAAGGCGCTGCTTGAGCTCACGACTGTGAAGGAGCTCCACGTGTTCAACAACACGATCGGGGCTGGACTTCACGAGCTGCTGCCGGCCATCACCGCGAACCAGAGCATCGAGCACCTGGACGTCGGCGCGAACCAGCTGCACGGCGAGCTGAGCATCGCGCTCTTCGACGCGATCCACAGCCACCCGGCGCTCAAGACGCTCGAGATGGGGGGCAACAGCCTCGGCGAAGAGGGGCATGCGGCGCTCGATCGCCTGCGCCAAGCGAACCGCTCGCTCGACGTTGCTGTCGACAAGAACGCGCAGGACGAGAACGGCAACTTTAACTTTGGCGAGCAATAGAAGAAGTGTGTGTACAGGTAATAGACATCGAGCCGTAGCTTCGGCTGTGGATGTTCGGTTCCGCAGGTACTGCTGGTGGTTCGCGTTCGCCGGTCAGCCACGATCTCAAGGAAGGCGTACTCGTCCACGTTGCTGGTGTGAGAAGATGATATATTAGTTTGAAAGGATCCGTTCCCGCAATAATACGATCCCCCCGGTGACGCACAATCACGCTGCTGCGACGACTCGCTCGCTCGCTCACGGATCGCTTTTCGCCGTCGAGTTCTGCAGCAGCGGCGCGAGCGCGGCTTCGACGACGTCCACCGAGAGCGATTTCTTGAACTGCGTCAGGTCGTGCTTCATGTCCACCTGCCACTTCTCGACTTCGTGCTGAATGGTCTCGAGCAGAGACAGCGCGTGGGTCTCGTCCTCTTCAGCGAGCATCCGGACGTACTCGCTCCACACTGCGTAGTTCTCTTCCAGCTTCCGCACCGAGCTGTACGATTCGGAGATGCTCGCCTCGAACATCCCGATGCGCATCTTCAAAGCCTGGTGGTAGTCGTGCGTGTCGCGCACCGTTGTCGCCGCGCGCAGCAAACCCGACGCGCCAAAGAGGAATCCGAGCAGCATGAAGAAGTAGCCCGTGTAAGCGTACCCCCACCAGAGCTTCGTCTTTCGTTCAGCGCTCGGTTGGCTGTCGCGAGAGTCTCGAGCCACGGTGCTCGAACGACGAATGGCGTTCCCCTCAGCCTGCGATCGGCTGCCATCTGCTCGGGAAGCGCTGTCAGGCTGCTCGGCAACCGAGTGTCTGCTCCGTGGAGCGACTGCTGGCTTCACAGACCATTGTAGCGGCGGCTCCATGCTGTTGCGCACGCCATTTTCAGCAGCAGGGAAAGAGACTCTGAGGCTGCTTGAATCGTAGCTCGATTGCGCTTGCTGTTCGGAAGCCGCTGGTATCCCCGCTGAGGTAACGTTTCGTTCAGCGGAAGATGGGCGAGAGCTGCTGCCTTGAGCACCTCTCACGATTTCTTGGAAATGCCGCTCCACTTCCACTTGCTCGCACGTCTTGCTGGCATCTGCCTGGTTTCTCGCTCTCGACCGCTGCGCTGGGTAGTTTGTCTGGCGGCTGTCGAACTGTCCTGAACTCTGTTGGGAGTGCGAGACTCGTCGATTCACGGGAGGAGGTTTGAAATCGCGCGAGTCCAAATCACCATTCCTCCTGTCGAAACCTCGATTCTCGACACTGTCGCTCTCCAACGCCTCGTTGGTCTCGAAGAAACCGTGGGTCGAGTCGGAATCGCGAACTTCGTACGAAAAGTCGCTGCTGTCACCAGCTTTTCGTCTCGGTGCGCTTGAGTTACTCTCGAGCTTGTCACGCGAGGGCGATCGAAGCGGTTGCTCGTCGGGGACGAGAGGGAACAGACCAGCGTTCAGCGGACGGCGACCACTCGGACTTTCGGCAAAGTTGCCCACGCGCTGTTTGAGCGGGAGTCCGCGGGCGTCCACTTTTGAGAGCGCTTGCAGCTTAGCCATTTTCTTCTGGATGCCCCTCAGATTCGCCAGCGCATCTTTCGTCAAGCTGTCTGGGGCGTGCTCTTCGCGGCGGACTCGCTCGCGAGTGTCTTGCACCGTTTCCACGTAGTCTCTCGTCACAACTTTGCGGCTGATCGGCATCGTCTCTTCGATACCGGTGTCGTGGGAAGTCGCCGCGTGTCCCGCTGACGCATTATCAGGCACACGCTGTGGAGCACTGAAGGTGACTGGAACTGGCGCTTTCTCTTCCTCTGCGAGTATAACTTGCTCTGGACTCGGAGGCGACTCGTGCTCGAATACGGCCGAGCCCAATGCGATAGTTGGCGGGAGTGGCTCTTCTTCTTCTTCTTCTTCTTCTTCTTGCAGACGTTCAGATGTGTCTTCATTGGGCAACTGCGTCTGCATCGAGGCCCGGACATCGATTGGAAAAGCTGGGGCAACTGGGACAATTGGTTGCTGCGCTTCGTGCGGCGGTTGCACGGCTGGAGGATTCGTCGCGCTGACTCGGGCATCTAATGTGACTGGCTTCTCTTTATGCGGCGGTTGCGAGTCTGGAGCAACCGCTGCGCTGAGCGGGACAGGGATCGGATCTCTTGCCAGCACTGCGTTGTCCTCACTACTTGCTGCTGTGATCCTCCGTCTCGCTCGCACCGTGATGTTGCTGTCGAAACGCACCGGAGGCGGCGTCGATCCTGAGCTTGGAATAGGACTGTCAAGGAAGCGATCCCGCACATTGGAAGCTCCCGACAAGTTCTCCTGACCGGCATCATCCTTGGGCGGACTCCGAGCGAGCTGCTTGAAGTTGATCATCGACAACGATGTTGATCCGACTGGTTTTGGGATGCGACTGGGCGAAGTTCTCGATTCGAGAGGTGGAGACTCATGCGAGCGAGAAATGCGGCTCGTTCGCGACGTGATCGTGCTTCGGGGGATCGGACTTCTTGTTGGCGGGGGTGGAATCTTCGATCCTTCTGCTTTCAGTTCGATCCGTGATCGCCGAAAGATATCCTCTGGTCGTGAAGACGCTGGCGGGACGGGTATCCCAGTCGAGAGTGTGTGTGGATCTGTCGCAGAGGCATCGGAGTGGAGTGCATCCATTTTTGACGGAGTTCGACGGGGAACACCGGACTCGTTCGCCGCTGGGTTCGCTTTACCGCTTTCATCATCGTGGAAGAGCCGACGCGGGATCGACAGAGTGTCGGTCTGCTTCACTCTCGTGTCGTGATCCGAGCGCGTCTTGCCGGGCGGTGTCGCAACGTGAATCTCGACATCTTGGCTTCCGATGGACGAGCTCTTCTGGTACAGCGAGCGTCGCTTTGCGATTGTCTTGCTGCTCGCCTCTGCTTTGTCCGCTTTCCTCTGCAGCTCCGGGTATTTCTCCAGAATCGCCACCGAGATGACTGCGCGGGGCTTGTCCTTCAACAGAGCGTCTCGAGCTGGACCCGACGGAATATCCACGAGCTCCGCGACCCGCTCTTCCCTGAAGAAACAACATGGCGTGAGTTTGCTTTCCCTAGAACATCAAGGTTGGGGCATATCACCACGGCAACGTACCACAACGCAGAAAACGAGCAGAGGATGTCACGAGTGGCGCTCCGGACAGCTTTTGCGGGATCTGGAAGCCCACGACGGACAATCTCCACCACGTCGCTGTAGAACGGTTCGATCTCCGCTTTCGTCCAGCATGCGAGGATCACGGCCAGCTGCTCCAGCATCAGCACTCGCGTCTTCTCTGCGCGCGTTGTCGACACAGAGAGAAAGAGCGAGAAAGAAAGAGTGAGAAAGGGAGGAAAGTCACCGAGCACGTCGCCTTCACCATAGCAAACAAGCTCACCTTGCGGGGACTGCGCAAAGATCTTCCCAAAGAACCTCAAGTCGAACCGCACATGCTCGGAGATCACGGTAAAGAGCTCTGCGCCAGGCTTCCGCACGGCGCCGGACGCGCCTTTAGCGGAGTTCACGAGCGACGGTAGCAGTTCATTCGCCAGCTCACGAAAGTCGCGCGTCATCACTTTCACGATGCGTTGCATGTGTCTGCACACTTCGCCGACCAGCTTCGACCTGAAGCCCGTGATCTGCGCGCCGAGCTCATTCTGAAGGGACGGCAAGCACGCGTACGAGCAAACGAATTAGCGCTATCCTTTGCCAGCATCACGCGGGGAAACGTGCAGCAACCGCAGACGATCCAAGGAACGCCGGTACTCACAGAGATCGGGAGCAGCAGCCGCGCGACGTCTCTCATCGACTCCTGGAGACCGAGCGTCTCGATCGCGTGCGCGAGCTCGTCCAGCGCGCTCGAGATGTCGCCCCATTCCGAGCCTGCTGTCCCCAGCACCTGCTGCGTCAGCTGCACCTGTTCGCACCGTTAGCAGCAGCGGTAGCACACGCGTCAGGACAGAGTACACACTAGCGTACTGTTCTCTCAAGCGCCTCTCAAGCAAGCCCGAGAGCATAAGCTCCGCTCGACGCACCTGCCGCGCCACGCGCTCCATCGTCCCCAAAGCGCCGCAAAAGTGCAATTCCGCGCGCTCTGCCGCCCATTTCGACAGGCTCGTTTTAGAACCCTCTCCGACACAAAACCCTTTTACCATTTTGTGGTAAAGAGGCTATCGAAGTGTGTGGACGAATGAGACAGATCCAGAAGCGCAAATCCTTCCACGAGCTTCAAGCGCGCGAGATCGGACGCTTGCGCTCATCGTTCTGTGCGAGTAAGCGCGGCGTGAAGACGCGGAGGAAGCGTCAAGCGCCACCACGAAGCGAGCACGCTAGCGCTCGAGTGGGCGGCTCGCACAACCAAGCACCATGCGACGCATTGTATTGCGAGGACAGCGGCGGCGCATATTTTCTTGGCGTTCTGACTTTCTGTATCCATCGCCTCGCGAATGCAACAGTACATGGCGCACGTCTATCATCGAAACGGTGTCTGCGTTGTCCTTCCGACGCTCTGCTGCTCCGCGAGAGCGCTTGCTGTTGGAGCATCCAGCAGTTCGTTCTCTGCAGGCGATCGGTGGCTGCCTGGTGAGCGCAGAGAGAACATCAAGGACGCATGGGTACAGCGTCGTGCGCGACGGACAGCGCCCGTCCAATGTGGATAGCTCACTGTTGGCCCGAGCGTTTTCAAGACCCGCACGACGAGCACGACGCGATAAGCGCGATCGCGCCTTCAGCCTGCGCTACAGACGACCGCCAGGCTGTCGCACGCAAAAGCGCTCAACGAGATCAAGCTGGGAACTGGTCGGCTCAGCCGATCGGCGCGCCAAAAACCTCGCGCGATGACATCAGCTGCCGCAAGGTTATTCGCCCGCCCTGACGTTGTTGCTCCCATTCACACACCGATCTGCCATCGCAGCCAGCGAGCGAGCGTCATATTGGAATCCGCAGCTGAGCGAGCACACACACACTCAACCACGGGAAGGTGCTCGCAGCAAGGGTGCGAGAATCTGCGCTCGCGGGCTGTTCCAGTGCGCCGGCTTCGCGCCGCGAATCTCTCGCTCGACCCCGCTTCAGCAGTCCACACCAAGCAAGTGGCTGAGGCGCGTCGATTGCAAGAGAGCGCGTGTGCAATCCGATTCGTCAAACGGGGAGGGGCGACGACGCCAAGAGAGATCCTCCTCCCAAACACGCGGTTCCTGTTTGGCGTTTTTTATTGGCCAAACATCTTGCGTGTCAAAATAAACAGCGCTGCAGCTGCATGCTGCTTCTCGAATACGAGCGAGCAATTCCGCATTCGGAAAGTGGTCGATGCTGTGTAGCGAGCATGTGAGGCTATAAACTGGCTAGGGATGCGGCTGTGCGCTTTTTTGCGTGTTTCGCTTGATCAGCCAGCCGCGCGAGGTTAAATTCGGTTGGACCTTCCCTCCTCGGCAACGTCTTGAAAACTGTAAGCAAGCGTAAAACCTCCCGCTCTCTGGAACCAAACAAACCTCGAATGCGAGGTGATTCAAGGGACTTCTATTGAGGCCGTGCGCGTTTGTCGGCTGCAGTGCAACAGCGAGTGTGTCATTCACCAACTTGGCACGGAGCCAACACGCGAGCACACCCTCCCTGCACCAGCAAGCGTACGTCCACCGCCTCTCGCCTACGCGTCTCTGTGCACGATCCGCCCGCACTCGTGCGCCTCTCTCCTGCTGCTGCTGTTGGAAGCCGCGAGCTCCGTGCGCTTCAGTGGGGCATGAGAGTGGATGCGGACGGCGAGCGAGTTGAAGTACCGCGCATCAATCCGTTTGCAAGTGTGGCTGACGACTTTCTGTTGCGTCTAAACATTGCAGAACCACACGCAACAATGACTGTCGATCTCACGCGCGAGCAGATGAAGACCTACTGGGCCGAGCACAGGTGCGAGTTGTGCTCTGTGTGTTTGCACTCGCGAGTGTCTGTTGGATTGCGAGTGATCGAGGCTAACGAGTCCACTGCAAATCCATTCTGTGCATCTTCTCGCTGCGTGCAGCTCGTCGACCACGATCGAGACGATGATGCTGGACACGAACGCCAAGACGCTGCACGAGCTGGAGATCCCTGAGATCCTCGAGAAGGCGCCGTCCATGGAAGGCAAGGACGTGCTGGAGCTCGCGGCGGGCATCGGCCGCTACACGGGCATCATCGGCCAGACTGCCAAGTCGGTCACGGCCGTGGAGTTCATCGAGGACTTCCACAATGCGAACGAGAAGACGAACGGCCACTTGGGCAACATCACGTTCCTGTGCCAGGACGTCGTGCACATGGAGGCCGAGCCGAACTCGTTCGACGTGATCTTCTCCAACTGGATCTTCATGTACCTGAGCGACGAGGAAGTGAAGGCGTTCGCGCAGAAGGCGGTCAAGTGGCTGCGTCCGGGCGGCAAGCTCTTCTTCCGTGAGTCGTGCTTCCGCCAGTCGGGCGACGTCAAGCGCGGCATCAACCCGACGAACTACCGCCACCCGAGCTTCTACGTCAGCGCCTTTGGGTCGGTCGTCTCGGAGGAGAACGGCGGCGCCGGCTTCCTCAACCTCGACTCCTCCAGCAGCGTCTCGGTCTACCGCAAGGTGAAGAAGAACAACGGGCAGGTGTGCTTCAACTACACCAAGGTCGTCAAGGAGGGTGACGCCAGCTCGGTTGCGACGTTCCAGAAGTTCCTCGACGAGCAGCAGTACTCGAACAAGAGCATTACTCGCTACGGTACGCCTTTGCTCTGTGTGAGTGGCGCCGAGGGTCGTACATCTGCAAGAGTTCTAACTGATCGATTGGGCTGTGTCGTGTTTGCACTTTTGCAGAGAAAATCTTTGGCAAGGGCTACGTGAGCACTGGCGGCCAGGGCACGACGACGGAGTTCGTCGAGAAGCTCAACCTGAAGAAGGGCGAGCGCGTGCTCGACGTCGGCTGCGGCATCGGCGGCGGCGACTTCTACATGGCGCGCCAGTTCGGCGTCTCGGTCGTCGGAATCGACCTCTCGACTAACATGGTGCACCGCGCGCTCGAGACGTCGATGAGCGACACCACAACCGACGTGGAGTTCGAGATCTGCGACGCGACTGTTCGCGACTACCCTGCCGAGTCGTTCGACGTTGTGTACTCGCGCGACACGATTTTGCACATCGCCGACAAGAAGGCGCTGTTCGCCAACTTCTTCCGCTGGCTGAAGCCTGGCGGCCGCGTGCTCATCTCGGACTACTGCTGCGGCGAGCAGGAACAGAGCGAGCGCTTCAAGGCGTACGTCGCGAGCCGCGGCTATCACTTGCTCTCGCCGTCGCAGTACGGCAACGTGCTCGAGACCGTCGGCTTCACGGACGTCGTGGCGGAGGACCGAACGGAGCACTTTGTGGAGGTGCTCAAGGAGGAACTCGAGCGCACGCTCATCAACAAGGACGAGTTCATCAAGGAGACGTCGGAGCAGGACTTTGACGACATCGTGAACGGCTGGAAGTCCAAGCTCGTGCGCTGCGCGGACGGCGACCAGAAGTGGGGTCTCTTCATCGGCAAGAAGGAGTAAGCAGCAGGAAAGCGGAACATCGCGGGGTAGCAGTCGAGAGTCAGTGTGCGCGCGCGCAGACCAGGAGCGGTCAAGACGAGTGGGTATGAACGCTCACCAGGTGGGGTGAGCGGATCTGCGCGCCTCCTTTTTTAATGTTATAGACAGCGTCCGTTTGAAAGACACGTGGTGAACAAAATAGACGACGGAGGAGTTGATCAACGGCTTTGGTGGCGAGAGCGCGCCAGCACCTCATCTGCGTCAATGCGGCTTGATACCTCGACTTGACTGCATGGGCTGCCGCTGCCAGTCACGTGGCAACGCGCGTCAGCTCGATGAGGAGCTCAAATGTAGCCACAATCGCATTTTCGTATCCAGCGGATGTAGCCATTCGCGTTCCCAGCTGACTCGCGCCGCGTCCATTCAGAACGACTCGGCAAACGCGTCGAGACGTGGCGCATTGCTCGCCGCTCGCTCAGCGTTGCAGACTGCGACTTCGCGCTTCAGACGCTTCGATAGCTCATTATTGGCGCAGATGAACACCGCGACGCGCTCGTGCTGCGCGTTCTGCGTCGCCACATGCGCGAAGAGTGCGCGCCAGTCGGGGCGAGCGTGGCGCAGCGTCACAGTCGGAGATTCGGAAGAGTAGGCACAGCCGACGAATGGCGAGCTGTGGTGCGTGCGGAAACAGCGCGGCGCTTCAGGCTCGTCGTCCTTGGAGTCGATGGCAGTGGTTGTCAGGTGGAGGCGAACCTCGAGAGCATCTTGGAACCTCGCGCTCGACAGCACGTCCTGGAACTCGTCGAGCGTGTCGAGCACCCAGCGCAAGTGATGCGCCTGTCGTGTGATCCAGACAAAGTGCACCTTCCATGGCGTACTGCTGCTGTGCTCGTCCGCATGCATGGCAACTCCAGCAGCGTGGAGCTCCTGTCGCCATGTGTGGAGAATGTGTCGCAACGCGGACAGGAATGGCGTCACGCCAACCCCGCTCGCTACCATCACAACTGCTTCGTACCGCTCCAGATGCCCGGTGGAGGTGCCAATTGGTCCATTGACGCGCACGACGAGCTCCGACTTGTCGCGAGCGAGCTGCATGGCGAGCGAGCGCGTCCAGTCACCCACTTGCTGGATGTGCAGCTGCAGCGCGGCATCCTGAGGCGCGGAGCTGATGCTGAACGGATGCCACTCGAGTCGCGAGATCGACGGCACCTGCACAAACACAAACTGCGTGGAACAAGAGGCTCAGTGAACAGTTCCGCGGTCTCTAGAGCCTAATAGCGTGATCGGAATGTGCTTACCATGCCAGGCTTGAGCTTGCTCGCGAATCCTGACGGCTTGGCGAGCGTGAGGATCACGATGTCGCGATGTGAGTCGTCGGTACTGACGACGCGCGTCTCAGAGAACGCGATGGCGCGGCGCTGTTGGCACTCGCGCAGGTACAGGCCCACGGGGAAGAGCAGCCAGTAGGGGGCTTGGAGCGCTCCCATCCAGCACGCAGCGCCGTGAACCTACAGCAAAGCAGTGCAGCAGCAGCGGAATCAGCAGCAGCATCAGGCAACAGCAAGAAAGACAGAGAGACAATCTCTCGCTCGAAACGTACCAGAAGCAGCCCGATAAACGGCAGGAAGATCGCGTGGATGAGCACGAACGTCCTGTATGAGCGCTCTCGCACGCACGGGAGACAGAATGGCGTCGCTACTGCCACGCACAGTAGCATGAGCAGTCCCGTCCAGATGGGAAGCTCAGCGAGCAGCTCCGACAGCTCCGCGTCGCGCAGGAACTGGTGGTGGCGGTACGTCGAGCGGTTCCACTGAGCTTCCGAGCACGTGCGAATCTTGAAAATGATCGCTATCCACGCCAGCGAGTGCACGACGGACGCGAGGAGCACGACGGCACCGGCGAGTCGGTGGAACGCCACGTGCTGCTCCACTGGCGTGTGCACGGCTTTGAAGACTCGTGGAGAGGAGCAGCTGCCGAGCAGGACGTGTAGACGCGTGACGCTGTGGTAGCAGATGAAGAGAATCGCGAGCACGGCGTTGACCAAGATGCTCTCGGCGCTGCCTTTGGCGACTGCGGGCCAGAGCCACACGGCGGCGTCCTGCGGGTAGCAGTTGAAGCGCCAGATGAACCCGGCAGCGTTGACTGCGGCGTAGAGAGCGAGCCACGAGACGCTCGCTCGCAAGCGGAGCCAGGTAGCCTTGAGCTTCTGGTGTCGAGTGGTTGTCGTCTTTTTTTGGTAGTCGGCGCGGTCGGGTGTTCGTGGCTCTAAGGCAAACTGGATGTCTCCTTCATGTGGACACTCTGTCGTTGGCGGCGACTGATACGCCACTGGCGCGTAAAGTTCGTCCAGGGTATGGAAATCGCCTTCCTGGTGCTCCGATGCGGGAATCTCCACACTGAGGAGGTCCTCTGGTGGCGGTGCGAATGGTACTCGAGCACTGTTGGAGATGCTCCGAGTCGGCATGTTCAGCAATGAGCGAACTCAGAGGCGCATAGAGTCCGCTTCCAAGCCCTCAGCTTCTGATGGCGATGGCGATGATGCCAGCGCGCGCCATCAACACGCTCTCAAACGCACATCAATCATCATTCTCCTGTGCATTTATTTTCATTTACGAAAGCTGTGGTTCTCCATCAATTTCCACTTCCTGATGGGAGGCTATGTATTCACAATTTCTGGAGCTGGCGGAGTGCAAAAAAGCAAACTCGATCTCTATGAAGCGCGCGATTGGCTCTGCAGTCTCGAGAGGTTGTCCTGGAACTCCCGCTCGATCTTCTCGAGACTCTCCTGTCGCTGCTGCTTGAGCAGCGCGATCTGCTCGTCGACTGTCGCCTGCTGCTGTTGCTGCTGCTGCCGCTGAGGTCTGGTACGTCCATTCTCGTCTTTCAAGAGCTGGTCCAGCGACAAGTGCACCACGTCAGTGTGGCTCGGACGCATCAGCTCGGGCTTGGGCGACGCTTTCCCTCGGAAGGACAAGAGATCGTCGAAGTTGAACATCTCGTCCTCGTCGTCGCCGCTCGTGGCTGCAAAGTGAGCGCCGGTCGCCTTCGCCCCGCCTTGCAGCTGCCGCTGAAGCTTGCGCCGCCACTTTGCCGCCTCTTCCTGCCGGATCTTGTCCACGCGGCTCTGCAGCGACTCGAAGCGCATCTGCAGGTCGCGGTGTAGCGTCTCGACCTCGATGCTCGCGTCGCGACCAAAGTTCGTCGCCGGGTCCCAGCGCAAGTAGTAGCGCGTCCAAAAGTGCAGCGCTTTGATGGCGCAGCACGGGATGATCGTGTCTTCGAACGCACCCGTCTTGCCGAAGCGGCTCTGCTCGTCGCTCTCGGACGCCAAGTCCGTGTCGGAGGCGTTCCACATTCCCTCACCCGCTTCCGAGGACCGAGCGCCGCCCATCGCTGTGAACAAGGACGACAGCGATGGACGCGTCGGGGGTGTCGCTGGGATATGTGGCGATGCTGGCTCAGCGACCTGGTGCGTCCCTGACGACGATGACGGCGGCGGCGGTGGCGGCGGCAGCGGAGCACCCGTCGAACGGTTCGACCCGATCGACGCCTGGAAGTTCGTCAACGCAGAAGCCTCCACTTGCTGCGGGAACGAGAAGCCCGAGTCCAAGTCGCGGATGATTTTGTGGAAACACGACGACCGGTTGTCCGTCATGAAGTCGCTCGAGTCTCCCTCGTCGTCCTCGCTCTCGCTCTCAAAGTCCGCGTCGTTGTGAACGCGTCCGTCTTTGCCGCCACTGTCCTCCTCCTCCTCTTTCGAGCCGACAACCATCTCTTCGTGCATGTCGTGGATGAATTCGTCCAAGTCGCCTCTATCCACGTGCTCGTGAGCCTCGGAGTTGTCGCTCTCGTAGCCATCCGACGAGGACAGACATTCGCTCAGCTGGGACGAGCTGTCAGTGTGCACCAACGAGCCGTCTGCGGTATACGGAAGCTGACTCTGCTCGACCTTCTCGGCACTGAGCTGCTCGGACCCGCTGTCCGGAGACGACTTGACTGGCACCTCGAAGCACTGGCGGGTCGCGGTCACGCTCGCCTTCCACTTCTTTCGCGGAGCCTCGTGCGGGTGATAGAACGGGTTCTCGATCACAGCGCGGTCGATCGTGCTCATGTACGTCCAGAGCGACACGGTCGGGTGCTTCGACTCCTCGTGCACGCGCACACGCTCCGAGTTGTACAGGAACGTCCCAAAGCGGCACGAGTACAAGTGGTCGAGGATCAAGATCAGGTACCGCTCGTTGAACTGGAACGAGCTCGGGAACTGCACGAGGATCTGGTAGACGCAGTCGATCCACTGCAGAAATACCGGCGAGATCTCGGACGACGCATTGCTGAGTCCGTGGCCGGTGCGGTCGCGGAACTTGTGGCCGAAGCTGCACCATTCTTTTTCGATGAGCACCTGGAAGCCCTGCACAGTCCGGTAGTACGGATCCATCATCAGCTGCGCGAGACCCGTGAGCTGCGCTGTACGATCCCATCCGTCGCTGCAGTGGATCAGCACGCTGGTTTTCTGGTCCTTGACGAGACGCACGATCTCGACCGCAGACTCGAGGATCTTGGACGTGTGCTCGAGCCAGTGGGTCGAGTCGAGGTGGTCGAGCCACTTCTCGTTGTTCTGCTTCCCGATGCACAAGTCCAGCAGCTTGTTGTAGCACTTGCGCATCGCGTGGATGTTCTCGATCCCCATGAAGATCAACTTGCACTCGGTGAGCACGAGCGACGACTCGATCGCCTCCAAAAGCTGCATGCGGTCGCCGCTCGTGTCGTCCTCGTCACCGTACGCGCTACCAGCACTCGTCGGCGCGCCGATGGAGTTGAAGTTGCTCTCAAAGTCGCTCGCCACGGCTGGCGAACCGACGACCGTCGACGTCTCGGCTGCAGCAGCGGCAGACGCGACCATGTCTGCGTACTTCAGCGACGCGGTGGCGTGGCGCGTCTCGTAGTGGTCCGTGAGCTCGTACCCTGCTCGACCCACAGTCTTCTGCGCGACCGCATTCTTCCACGGACGCGCGTCCACGATCACGAGCTTGCTGGACGACGGGTTCGCGGCCGCGATCGCCTGGATCAGGAACACGTCCTTATCGCACTGTTTTTGGCTCAGCCCCACGAGCGGCTGGCTGCTTCGACAGATCACCGCGCCGGTGTGGATATCGCGCCACGAGAGCACGGGGATGCGGCCCTTGGACCGGAACTTGGCGGCAACCGACAGCACGCTGTCCGACACCGTCGCGGGGACAGCATACAGCGACGGGTATGTCTGGCACACGCCGTACTTCTGGTTGCTCTGGCTGATGCGCCAGCGACTCGAAGACACGACGCCCATGCGCTGGAGCTCGGCCACGGGGTTGTACACTTTCCACCCGTCCTGCACGCCGTCAAAGATCTCCATCGAGAGCTTCGCAAACTCTTCCTGTGGCCCCGAGGGCTCGCCGAACGCGTGCTGCCGGATAAGCGAGTACGTGCGATCGAAGCTGCTGAATGTCTGCTTGGACACGAGGCCGCTGAAGAAGAACTGCACGTGGCGAAAGTCTTTGCAGACAATGTCGAGCATGCCGCTGTCGCTCTCGGCCATCTCTTTCTTCTTGAGGCGCTCGACCGAGACTATGTTGATCGCCTGGTACGCGTGCACGGCTTCGTTTTGCAAGTCGCTTGTGTACGGCAGCTCGTCTTCCTTCACGTTGTTCTTCGCGTTGACACTCAGATCTGCCGAGAAGCGCGGATCGAGTTTGTCGCCACCAAAGTCTCGCTCTGGGTCGAACTTGACGTCGCCCATTGCGCCGACGTACGGACTGAAGACGATGCGGTAGTTCGTCACGTACAGTGTGCCCATGTGGTCCACGCGCTCCATGAAGCGGATGCGGACGTTCTCGCTGCACACCATCGCGACTTCGCCCGGCAAAGTCTGCATGCGGTAGTCCTGGCTGACGTCGTCGCTCTCGGGATACCGGTCGTCGTACAGGTGGTCCGTGTTGCCAAACTGCGCCGAGAGTCGGCGGTTCGCGGCGCTCGCGGCGTCGCCGACGGTGCGACTGCGGTGGATAGGCTGCTGGAAGTACATGCCGCTCGCGTGGGCGACCGACTCGGTCATCGCGCGCTGCTTGCGTCGCTGCGGCGGGAGGCTGCCGCGGCGGTGGCTTTGGTGGTGAGTGTGCTGCTGCCCTGGGATCGAGTCGCGCGGCGCCTGCGGGAAGAGCAAGTAGCTCTCGTCGTCGCCCTGGCGCTGCTGCTGCTGCATCTTCTCCTCGACCATCTTAGCGTGCGCCTTCTTGGCGGCGACGCAGCACTTCTCGCACACGCGCACAGGCGTGAAGAAGCCCGCGGACACGAGCGGAATGCGTGCGGACGAGCACGCGTCGCAGAAGACGTTGCCGCACCGGCGGCAGTGGTGCCGCCGCAGCACGAGGGAGAACGACGCGTGGCAGCTGTAACACCTCTCCGCAAGGCTGTCGGGGATCCACGGCACGCTCTTCTTGCGCTGGTGCTGCGGCTGCTGGTGGTTGTGGTGCTGGTGCATGTACTGTCCCTGCTGGCTGCTGTGCGGCGAGCTCGCGACGAAGAACGCGTCCCCGCTCGTCGTGGACCCGGACATGCGCGACGACGATGACATGGTGGACGGTGACGCCGGCATGAACCGCGACGCCGCCGGCGCAGACGTCGACGGCGCGATGTGCGAGCTGCTGTTGGAGCTGGCGCCAGTCGCATTCGCCTGCCGACGGGCTGCCGCTGACGCCGCTGTCGTGGATGACGGGATCGTCACCGGCGACGTGGAGAAGAGCGACATCGCCTCGTGCTCGGCGCTCGTCTGGATCGGGATCGGCCGCGGCCGCGTCACGCCCGCAAAGTCGACCACGACGCGGTGGTTCATCATCCTGTCTGCTTGTCTGCTTGTGTATCAGTCTCTCGCGCTCGTCAGTCCGTCTTCTGTGCGCGTCGGGGCGGAACGAGGAATGGAAGTGCGCGTGCAAGAGCGTCTATCTGTCTGGCCGACTGTCTGTCCGGGGAATCACGCAGCGGGGGGGGATTTTTTTGTACCCGTCGTGCAGGTTCTCGTCGATCGATCGTTCTCTGGGCGGAGCGAGTGAATGTTCGCCGCAGCGTGGGACTCGCTCGCGGTTCTTCGCGCTGGAAGAAGGTCGCGGATCTGTCTGCCTCGATCGCTGCCGCAGGATACCCAGTGTCGCGAGCCGGACGTGCGTGGCAGAACGGCAGACGCGCGATGGAGGTGGCGACGCGGCGCCAGTGGTTCTCGGCGTTCTCCCGCGCTTCCTTCCGTGCTCGCCCGCGTTCTTCCGTCAACTCAAGCCCACGACGCGACGCGACGTGGTAAACGATGCTGGGTTCCGCTTGACAGAAAAAAGGATGGGACCCAAAATAAGCGAACCAAATCCATCCATCACATCTGTGCCATAAACATTGCAGTTTACACTTAGTGTTGGAAGGTGGATTCGACTATTTGACCATTCGAATTGGTTTGTGCCCAATTTATGGTGGTTTTCGATTGGGATTGATCGTTGATTTGATATACCCACGACGAAGGTGCAAGAAAGCCTCCGACATCAAACTCGCGCGAGCTGAGCTGCTTCTCAAGAGTTGATCAAATACTATGGCTGGCCGAGCACGAGACATTGCAAAGCAATCGTCGTTCCTCACGATGATCGCTCGGGTTTGCGCAGGCTCCATTCATTCGCCCGAAAGAAGATTCTCGCAGGCTCGAGTGGATGCTCGACTCGACTGAATCTGACCGTCACTCGTAGCTTCTCCAAATTAATTACTGTTTTTGAGAGATAGCAAGATATAGCATAATTCGTCTAACTTCATAGAGAACTGTGAGGTTTGCAAAGTCCAATCGCATCACTCTCTGACCTAGTTTGGACAAACTGATTTTCTGCATCATTTACCTGTCAAAGCTGCTATTGGACGTGAGATTTTTCCACATTTGATCGAAATGAGGAGTATTTTCTGTGGACAGCGATAGCGCTTTATTCACTTTGACGGGGGCAAACATCACGGCAGTTGGATCCAATATCCAAAGTGTCGAAGCGCCTCTCTGTGCGACAGCTCGTGCATCTTGGCAGCCACCAAGCAGCCCACACGAGGCTGAAGCACCTGCGCCGCAGAGCCTCCTCACTTCCGCTTTTGCGCTCTTCTCGTCCCGACCGACCGCGAGCACCACCACGCACCCATCGCCAGTCGCTGCCGCCACCGCCAGGATGAAGAAGGCGACCCCCCACGAGATCTCGCGCCGCGCCTCCGAGGTGGAGCACTTTGCAGCCACGGGCGGCAGCTCCGACGACACCACCACCGCTGCTGCTGCTACTGCTGCTGCCGCTACTCAACAGCAGAGCGCGTCTGCAAGCATGAGCAGCAGCGAGAGCGAGCGCGAGGACGACGAGAGCTTCGACGAGGCGGACAGCGGCGCGGCGCAGCAGCGCATGGCGGACATGTACCGCTCGATCTCGCCGCGCACGCAGCGTGCGAGCCGCGACAGCTTCACGTACGACGACGAGGACATCTCGGAGATGAACGCGCGCGAGCAGGAGCTGCTCGTGGGCATCCAGGAGCTGCAGCGCCAGCTCTCGATGGTGCAGATCCAGACCGACAAGCCGCAGGAGGAGATCTTGCCGCCCGTCGCCGACTCGCGCCGCCGCCTCATCATGGTCTCAAACCGTCTGCCGATCTCGTTCCAGAAGAACGAGACGACGGGCGAGTGGAGCTTCAAGATGAGCTCCGGTGGGCTCGTGACGGCGCTCAACGGCATTCGCGACCAGGTGCCGTTCATCTGGATCGGCTGGCTCGGTGAAGAGATCGCGCACGAGGACCAGAGCAAAGTGCGCGAGAAGCTCGCGAAGGAGTTCAACTGCGTGCCGGTGTTCCTCTCGAAAGAGATCGCGTCCCGCTACTACAACGACTTCAGCAACGACATTCTGTGGCCGACGTTCCACTATGTGCCGCTGCCGCTGTTCAAAGCCGGGAGCGAGAAGAAGTTTGACTTCCGTCTCTGGGACGCATACAAGCTTGCGAACAAGCGCTTCGCGCAAGCCGTGAACCAAGTGTACCGCGACGGCGACTTCGTCTGGGTGCACGACTACCACCTCATGAACCTGCCATCGCTGCTGCGCAAGCGCCACCCGAAGTGCAAGATCGGCTGGTTCCTGCACACGCCGTTCCCGTCGTCCGAGATGTACCGCACGCTGCCAGTGGGCAAGCAGATCCTCGAGGGATTGCTCGGCGCCGACCTGCTGGGCTTCCATACGTACGACTACGCGCGTCACTTCCTGTCAGCGTGTTCGCGGATACCCGGCGCGACGTCGTCGCCCAAGGGGATCGAGTTCGAAGACCACTTCTCGTCGGTCGGCGTGTTCCCCATTGGCATCGACCCCGAGCATTTCGAGAACATCCTAGAGAGCGAAGCGACGCAGAAGCGGATCAAAGAGCTGTGCGTGAAGTTCGCGGGCTTCAAGATCATTATCGGCGTCGACCGCATGGACTACATCAAGGGCATCCCGCACCGGATGCTCGCGATGGAGCGCTTCCTCTCCGCGTACCCGGAGCGCCGGGAGAGCGTCGTGCTCATCCAGATCGCGGTGCCGTCGCGCACGGGCGTGCAGGAGTATCAGGAACTCGCGGCGAGCGTGAACGAGATGGTCGGCCGTATCAACGGCCGCTTTGGCACCCTGCAGCACTCACCAGTGCACTACATCCACCAGTCCGTGACACCGACGGAGCTCGTGGCGCTCTACAATGTCGCGGACGTGTGTTTGGTGACGTCGATCCGCGACGGCATGAACCTCGTGAGCTACGAGTACGTCATGTGCCAGAGCAAACAGTGCGAAGGACGGCGCGAAGGGCCGGGCGTGCTCGTGCTCAGCGAGTTTGCCGGTAGCGCGCAGTCGCTCAGCGGCGCGATCCGCGTGAACCCATGGAACAACACGGACATGGCGAATGCACTCGAGTACGCGCTCACGCTGCCTGCGATGGAACGCGAGTACCGCCAGACGAACCTGTACCGCTACGTGAAGACGCACACTGCGAGCTTCTGGGGCAAGAGCTTCCTCACGGACCTCGAGTACGCCTGCTCACGTCCATCATCGAGCAAGAAGCTCGTGAAGCTGCCAACGATGGACTTGATCAACGCGTATAGCCGCAGCAAGAAGCGCATCATCGTGCTCGACTACGAAGGCACGCTGCTGGACGAATCGCACCAGCGATCGACGATTGCACCACCAAAGGCGTTCGTGAAACGCATCATCGAGAGCCTGGCGGCCGACAAGAAGAACACGGTGCTGCTCGTGAGCGGCCACGAGCGCAGCGTGATCGGCAGCTGGCTGAACGACAAGCGCATTGGCATCGTGGCCGAGTCGGGCTACTACTACCGCCTGCCGCACGAGAACGAGTGGGAGATGATGGCGGAGGACATGGACCCGTCATGGAAGCGCGTGGTGCGGCCGATCATGCAGTACTTCACGGAGCGCACGCCGGGCAGCTACATCGAGACGAAAGAGAGCTCGCTCACGTGGCACTACCGCGAGACGGACCCGATCTTCGGCCCTATGCAGGCGCGCGACATGCAGATCAACCTAGAAGACGTGCTCTGCAACCTGCCGCTCGAGGTGATCCAGGGCACGAACCGTGTCGAGGTGCGGCTGCAGGGCATCACGAAGACTGTGATCATCGAGGAGATCCTGAAGCGGTTCTACCACGAGCAATCGCCCGTGACCACGCCTGGCGCTCGCGGCGCATTCGGCGGGGCAGTGGCTGCGTCGTCCGGGCGAGCGAAGGAGCAGCAGCAGCAGCAGCAGCAGCAGCAAGTGGACTTTGTCTTCTGCGCTGGCAACGGACTGGAGGATGACGACCTGTTCACGTTCTTCAAGGAGCACCAGGAGCTCGCGCAGAAGAAGGAGGCGCAGCAGGCGTCGAAAGCGAGCGCGTCTGCTTCCAGCTCGCAGCCGCCTGCCGCTGGCGGACTGCCGCCGCTGCCACCTGCGCCGCCCGTGGAGTTTGCGGACGCGAGCACGATCATGTCGTCGGCGCTCTCGCACCGCGCGAACGTGTTCACGTGCCACATCGGAGCGAACAAGACCGAGGTGAGTGTGCTATTGTTGACTGCGCGTCTTTGTGCCATGTGGTCTGTTCTCACACCTGCTTGCGTGTTTGCAGGCGATGTACCATCTGGAGCGTCCGAGCGATCTCGTTCGCGTGCTGAGAGGTACGATGCCATGCATTTTTGCATTTTTGCATCGCATGTGTTTTGGTGGCGCCAGTCGGGCGGCAGCCAGGTGTTCGAGAGACTGACAGACTGAACGTTCTGCTGTATCGTTGGTTGTCTGTGTATGCGTCTGTAGCTCTGTCGGCGCAGAGTCGCGAGGGCTTCGTCGTGCAGGACGACGCGGCTGATCCGCTCGCGTCGTCGCCAGCGACCGGGATGTCGCCGCCTTGATGCGCTTCGCTTCAAGATCGGACTTGTTTCTTTCATTTTTATCAGACTTTTGCGTTTTTATCAGAGTGATTCAGTAAAAGCTAATAGTCCCTCCACGGAGGGACTATTCTGGTTTCTCGTCGTTGTGAGTCACGCAATGATGCAATCATTGCGAAGGGACTAGGGCAAGCTGGATGTATTCATTTTCACAGGAGCCACTTCGACGCAAAATCCCAGAAACCGTTCAACAATCGCCCCGCAGTTCCAGAGGGTACGCTTTTGCAGAGGATTCCTAATTCCAGCATCGCAGCTGATCGCGAGTTGCACCGTGGCTGCGGTGTGCCTTCAGCCACTCTCGTCCCATCCCTTTCCGTCGGTCAAGCTGGCGCTCTGAACCGCCCTGACCTCTACGCTTGACGTCCAGCTGGAGTCGCACGCCGTCGCTCCGCTCAAGCGCCACCGAGTCGGAGAGCCATTCCGCAATCCGCCGCACGAGCCTCTCGTCTCCAGCCAGCCCCGCAGTCTCTCTCTCTCAAGATGTGCCCGCTCCGCTACATTCTGCTGGCGCTGTCGCTGCTCGTGGCGATGATCGGACTCTCGCAGGCCATGAGCGAGCAGGAGATGTCGGCCATCACGGACGGCGCCGAGGACGAGGAGGAGAAGAGCAAGCAGGCGCAGCAGAAGACCACGATCCGCACGCTCGTCGACATGCTCAACGGCAAGTACCTCTACGACGCGTACAAGGCGAGCCAGATGCGCGTCAAGGCCGCATAAAGCGACGAGTTTTCACCGGCTCCGGACGGCGAGAAGCGAGCGATGCGAGTGAGCGCGCTTCGAGAGACGCCCCAACCACAGCTACAAGCGAGGGACTCTAGCGCGATTTTGACTCCCAGGCGGCCGTCGCGAGCGAGCGAGCGAGACGCCTTCCCTTCTGCCCACACACACAGTGCGTATAGATTGATATGTATTGAGAATTCCTTATTTGATTTAGTTTGACAAGTGGACCGGGAAGTGAACGAATATAACCCGCATGCGCCATCTTCATCTTCGTTGTGTCTTGTTTCCCCATTACTATCGATCTATCTGTGCTGCAGACACCACCTCATGGTGTCTGCAGCTCTCCCCGACTCGGTGTTCTTGATGGAGAACGCCACTTGGTTCCTTCTTCTCTCACTCTATTTACAAATCCTTGCTCACTCTCCTCCTATCACACCTGACGCCATCGCCTCGCGACACCGTCGCACATGGATTTTTTCTCCTTGATTGCGGCGCCTCCGCAGTGTCTACGCTCGCTGGCACGAGTTGCCCGAGCTGATGACCACTGGCTCGTTCGCCGACTTCTCCGTGAGCGGCACGATCTCCTCGTCCTGGCGCATGGATGCGCGCTGCGGGTCCGTGAGCGCCACCTCGTAGCGCGGCGCGCCGTGCTCGTCCACTGCCTTCTGCTTGCCCTGCACGATGTGGTGCAGCAACATGCCCTCGGCGTCGTCGATGCCCTTGAGCAGCTCCGCCACGGTCTCCTGCTCCTGCACGTCGCGGTTCACGAGAAAGTTCTCACGCAGCGCCGCGCGCGCCTGCGTGATCGCGTAGTCGTCGCCACGGAACGCCTGGCGGCTCGCGCGCAGCAGGCGGCGGTATCCGCCGAGCACCTGCAGTCGGGACGCGCTCATGCTTGCGTGTGTGGCCTCTTTCCGTTCTTGAATTGCTCGCAGTCTGATCCTTCCATTCCATTCCATTCCGCTCTGAGGCCACTATTCGAGGGCGGCACACTCCAAACACTGACATGTGTAGTGACGCTGTACCATCTGTGTACCGCGCGATGCCTGTCATAGAGAAACGTGCGCAGTGACATCATCGATCGACTGACTGACTGGGCGAGCGTCGCGCGGGCAGGACGGCAGGCGGATCCAAACCAGCGAGCGAGCCATTCGCCCATTTCCCCCTCGCACCGCAGAGACCGACGACGACGACTGGCTTGTAGCATGGACGCGCTCGTGGCTCTCGCTGGCGGCGACGTGCGCATCGTGGTTGGCGTGGCCGTGGTGGTCGTCACGACGCTCGTGCTCGTGCTCTCCGGCGCGCTCAAGCCGCGCAGCAAGGCGCTCGTGACGCTGCAGCCGCCGGCAGTCGAGGGCGGCAATCCGCCGACCGTGCACCTGCCGCTCGTGGAGAAGGAGTCGCTGTCGCACGACACGCGCCGCTTCCGCTTCGCGCTGCCGACGGAGAAGCACGTGCTCGGTCTGCCGGTCGGCCAGCACATCTCGCTGCGCTACACGGACGCGGACGGCAAGCTCGTGATGCGCTCGTACACGCCCGTGAGCTCGGACGACGCGCTCGGCTACGTCGACCTCGTGATCAAGGTCTACTTCAAGAACGTGCACCCGAAGTTCCCGGACGGCGGCAAGATGTCGCAGCACCTCGAGTCGCTCCAGATCGGTGAGACGATCGAGGTGTCGGGGCCGAAGGGCAAGCTCTCGTACATGGGCAAGGGCGAGATCCACATCAAGCACCGCGTGCGCGACCCGGCGCCAGAGATCCGCGTCGCCAAGAAGATCGGCATGATCGCCGGCGGCACAGGCATCACACCGATGCTCCAGATCATCCGCCGCGCGCTCCAGAACACCGAGTGCGTGCTCGTTTCGCTCGCTCGTTTGTTTGTTTGTTTGGTGCCCTCGTGGTGCATCTTGGCTGACTGTATGCGCTTTTGGTTGCCTTGTGGTGCTTGTGTGCGACTCTCTCGCTAGTGACAAGACCGAATTCTACTTGCTGTTCGCGAACCAGTCGGAGGAGGACATCCTGTGCCGCGAGGAGATCGACGCGATGGTCGCCAACCACGCGAACGTGCACGCGCACTACACGGTGGACCGCGCGGGCGACGATTGGAAGTTCTCGGTCGGCTTCGTGAACGCCGATATGATCAAGAAGCACCTGCCGGCGGCCGCCGCGGACGTGCAGATCTTCATGTGCGGCCCGCCGCCGATGCTCAAGTTCGCCGTGCTACCCGCGTTAGAAGCGCTCGGCTTCGCGCCGAACCAGTACTTCAGCTTCTAAGCAGCAGAAAGAACGAGAGAGGTTTGCCACACACGCACTGTGCGGTTTGCTGCGGCAAAAAGCCTCTTTATAACAAAATATACCCTCTCTCTCTCGCTCGGAAAACGCACGCCTCACCTCTTCTTCGGCGGCGAGAGCAGCTTGCTGTGCGCCGAGGGCGCGCGGAAGCCGTCGCCGGAGCCCAGGCCCGGGATGTCCTCGTCCGACGAGTCGTTCATGCTATCCCTGACCTTCTTCTTGAGCACGCGCTTTTTCTTCTTGTCCTGCGCCAGGATCACCTGCGTCGACGCCTTCTTCACGCGGTCGCGGCTCAGCGCCTCCTCCGGGTCGTCCAGCATCATGCCGCCACTGCCACTGCCGCCGTTGAGTGTGTCGTCGTGCTCCATCTCGTCGCGCGTGAGCCCGTCTCCAGGCAGCGCGATGCGCTGGTTGTACGGACGTGAGACAAGCAAGTCGCTGTCACCAACTTCAGAACCCGAGTGTGCACCACCGCCCATCATACTCGACGCCGCGCCGCGCAGTGTACCCATCCGAGTCAGACCGCTGCCTGCCACGTCTCGCTTCTTGCTGCCAGAAGGAGCTCCGGAGGCTTGCTGCGTGGACGCCAGCACGCCGCCAGCGGCCACGGCGGACTTGATCTGGTTCAGCAGCCGCACGAGCGCCATCTCGCTCTCCTGCAGCGCGTCGACGATCGTCTCGTCCGTCACGACGACCACCTGGTCGTCATCCCGCACGCTCTCGAGCTTGTCTACCAGGTGCTCCACGCCAGCCTTGACGCCGATGAGCACTTTCGCCAGGCGCTCGTACTTGAGCTTTGCGCGCTCGAGCTTAGCGCTCGCAAGCACGAGGTTCTGCTCGTGGTCGTCGACCATCTTCCGGCGGTGGCCGCCTCCCGAGCCGCTGTACTTGAGCTCTTCCACGCGCGCCTTCAGGCTGCTGTGCTCGTTCTGGAGCTGCTCGAGCCGCGCCTGGTTCTCCTTGGAGAGGTTGATGAGATTGTCCGTCGTGCTCTCCTGGCTCGTGATCTTCTGGATCACCTCGTTGACGTCGCTCACGCCCGTGGCTTCCTTGATCTTGCGGAACGCGCTCTCGAAGATGTCGATCTTGCTCCGGTGCTCTTTCTTCTCCTCGACTGCCATGCCCTGCTGCATCACCGTCATCGCCAGCGCGGACTTGAGGTGCTTCTCCTCTTCGCCCGTGAGGTCGCCCGACTCCTTCGCGACCACGTCGAGCTTGTGCTTGTCGCGCTTGTCCAGTCGCTGGCTCATCTCGAGGCGGATCTTCACGTACTGCTGTTTCTCGCGGAGCTCTTTCTCGCGCTGCCGCTTCTCTTCCTCGTACTGCCCGCGTGCCTTTTCGAGCTCCTGCAGGATCATCTCACGCGCATGCGTTGCGTCGGACGAGAGCAGCACAAGCTCTTCGTAGTCGTGCTGCTTGGCTCCCAGAGCTCGCTCGATCGCGGCAAGCTGGTTGTCAAAGCCGATGCGCTCCTCTTTCAGGCGCTTCACGATCTGCTCGTACGTTTTGTGGATGCTCTGTGCCTCGTTGTACTTGATCATGGCTTTGTCCAGCCGGTTCTCGAGCATCCGGATCTTGCGCGTCTCGGGCGTGTCCTCGAGACTCGGCTTCCTAGACTCGAGCTCGAGATCCTTCACCTCGTCCTTGAGCTCCTCGAGCAGCGCGCTCTGCGACTGGACCTTGTGTCGCACGTCGTCGTGCTGCTTGCGCACTTTGTTGAGTTGCACAACCACTTGCGCGAGTTCCTCGCTCTCGTCGCCGCCGATCATCGCCGCGCTCGTCGATGCGAGAGTAGACGAGCCGCCGCCGCCGCCAGCCATCATCATACCCGCGCCATTTGCGCTCGTGCGCTTGATGTCTGCGAGCTGTTTCCGCAGTTCTCGGTTCTCGTTCTTGAGCTGCCGGATGTAGTCTTTGTTGGCGTTCTTGCTCGTCTCGAGCAGGTCGATGTTGCTCTTCCGGTCCACCTCTGTTCATCCAGCCGCACCGTGAGCAAAACACAAGTCAGCATCGGACATGAAACCACTCGCAGCAGCAGCAAGATGACACAACAGCCAAGCACGTACGCAGAAGCCGCATCTTGTCGCGCAAGTCCTCGACCTGCTCCTCCATGCGACTGTCATAGTCCTGCTCCATTCGCTTGAGGGCGTTCTCGTGGCGGGCTTGCATGGCTTCCGGCAGTCTCGCTCTCTCGCCGAGCTGCTCACTTTGCTCAGATTCCACGTGAGTTCTTTTCCAAACTGCTGCCGGGCAAGCAACCGATCCTCTCGCGCGCAGTCAGCCTGCTATAAAAAGAGAGATCGTGGCAACCTCAAGCACGACTCAGAGAAACCACCGTCGAGTCACACACACCTTCCACAACCGGAGCAACGTGCATTCACCGAGTATTATCTTCTTCCTCTCCGTCGCTCGGGTTCCATTGCGGACAAAGGCACACCCAGCGCGTCTTTCAAACTCATCTACCAATCTTTCATTCGCTGTCCTGTCCTCCACTCCGCTCCGCTCCGCATCTTCTCTTCACTCACGATACCTTTTTCACGCACATCTCAAGTAGCGCAGTCCTGGCAAGATATCTATCAACACCACAAGAAGCAACCACAGGTGTGAGAGCGATCACATGTGAGAGCGGTTGCGACGACAACGCCAGTATGGACTCGGTCTGCAGCGCACCTCGCAGTACATCGATGTGGCTCGCAGTCAGAGCGCACCCGTACACAGACAGCGTCTCGAGATCTTTCAATGCTGCGAATGCACACGACACACAAACGATCTCGGAAAGTCAGAAGACAGAATGGCACATACAGGCAAGCAGAGGTAGCGACGCGGACGTACAGTAGAGATGGCGCAGCGACAGCGCTGAGATGCTCGTGTTGGACAGGTTCAGGTACCGCAGCTCGGTCAGCGACCGAATGAAGTACAGCGACTTGGCATGGATGTTTCTGCGGAGCAGTGGGCACGAATCGAGACATCGATCGTCAGCAGTCACCTCCGTCAAGCGGCACACACACAACTTCAAGCGGTGTGCGTCCAAACCTGTTCTGACTCAGATTCAGCGAGGTCAACGTGGTGATCTTGGAGATCAACTCCACGCCTCGGTCGCTGATGTTGCCTCCGCAAATGTCCAGCTCCTTCAATCGTCTCAGAGGCACCAAATGGAGCAGTCCGTTGTCCGTGATGCTGAAAGGCACAAGCACGCGCTTGCAGTCAGACAAAGGAGAGGCTGCGACAAAACACAAAACGAAGAGACGAAGCACGAACGCACCTCGCTCCGAACAAATCCAGCTTCTCCAGCCTCGGAAGCAGCGTCAAGTTCGCCAGCGATCGGTTCGAGATTCCAGAAGTGTCCATGTACAAAATCTCCAGATCCCGCAGACTCGACAGCCCAACCGTGCCGGTGTCCGTGACTTCCGTGCCGGAGATGTCCAGCGCTTTTAAATACTTCGCGTGCTTGCAAATCTCGAGAAGTCCTGGATCTGTCAGCGCCGTTTCCGCCAGAACGAGGCGCTCGAGTTTCTTCAAGCGACTAATAAACTCAATTCCCCTAGGAAAGCACAACATCATCAAAAGCACAACACCTCAGCATCACGACGCTCCACTCACGCATAGACACGCCGCTGCACACGTGCCAGCATACCTCTTCAAAATTCGACACGTTCGAAGATCCAGCTCTTGCAGGTTCGGCATGTGCTGCAGCACCGCAGCATCCGCTTCTCCGAACGCGGTGCGCGCGAGAAGCAGCACGCGCATGTCCGTCCACGTCGCTGGAATCGAATGGACGTCTTCGCAGTGACGAGCATCAAAGTACTTCAGCTTCGCCAGCCCAGCCAAGTGTCCCATCCCGTCATCCCCGACATCGTTGCAGCCGCGCACAATCAGCGTCTCCAAAGAATGGATCTCTCCGATGTGGCGCAGCGCGTCGTTGCTACACATTACACGTCACACACACAATCAGATCCGTGAGTCGCTCGCACATGGCCACAAAGCATGGAGAAAGTACAACCGATCGATCGTCGCACCACAAATGACAATGCGAGACGTCCAACAGCCGCAAACTCGGATACGCCGCTGCAAACCCATCGAAAGCCGCATGCGTCAGCTTCAGACACCGCCCGAGCATGAGCTTCTCCAGCTTCTTCAGCCCGGCAAGCTGCTTGACGCCAGCCTCCGTCACAAGTCTGCATCCGCTCTGTCATCGCCACATGCGACAACAAATTCGCACGAACAAAGTCAGACGACAACTCACAGCTCGTTGCTGTGCAAGTAGCAATCGTACCAGATCTAAGGTTTTCAGATACGTCAGGCGTCTCAGCGCCAGCAAGTTGCGGTCGTCAATGTTGCGGCATCCCGACAGATTCAGCGACGTCAGGTACGGCGAGAATTGCAGCAAGTCGACGACACCGGGCGAGAGCTGCGCGCAACCCTGGAAGTTCGCGACCGTCAGACTCGGGAACGTGTCGACCTTCGTCTGGTACGACGAGTTCTGTCGTGACCCCAAGTACTGCAGCTGGTGGCACCCGGACACGTTGATGCTGCGCAGTTGCTGCAACGGAGCAAACGGGATGTCATCAAACCACGAGTCCTCCACTTCTGTGTGGTCCTGCAGGTTCCACTCATGGAAAAGAAACGGCGCGAGCAGCTGGAACTGCTCTTTCTCCAGCTGGTCGTGCTGCTTGAGCCACAGGAGAATCGCTGCGGCGATCTCGGTCGGCACGGCTACAGCCTGCTGCTTCGTGTCGTCTTCGTCTTCATCGCCACCGTCACATTCGCAGACTTGGAGCGCGGACTCGGGGTCGTGGATGAGGCGCATGCAGATACTGCGGACGCAGCACTCGACCAGCGAGAGCGGCATGAACGTGCCGCGAGGCGTCTTGCGCCAATACTCGCCGACGTACCCGACAAGCAGCGACGCCGGCAACGGCTTCTTCTTCCCGCTGCTGTTGCTCGCCGCGCTGTCTACGCCAGGCGATCCTTTCCGCATGGTCACGTTCCGATCTGCTCCACCACCACCGCCACCGGCACTGCTTTTGCCGCTGTAGCTGTCGTTGTCTGGCCCACTGCTCGCTCGCCGCACGTGGTACTTCTTTGCAAACGGGAAAGGGAACGCGATGTAGTTTGCGAGCGTCTGGCTGAGCATCCGCGGTGGCGCTGGCGGCGGCGGCGGAGGCGGGGACGACGAGTTGCGCCGCCCTTGCGCGTCGTTGCCAGCAGCGTTCAGGTTCATGTTGACGGGCACGGCGGCGGAGCGCCGCATGGAGGTGGCGCGGCGCGGCCGAGCGGCTTGCTCCGAGTTGCTGCTCATCCTGCTGTTGTGAGCGTTGCCGCTTGTGGTGTTGCTGTCGTTGTTGTTGTGGGCCAACTGGCTGATCGCTGGCGATGGCCGCGCCTGGAGCTCTCGGTGCAGCAGCGCGTCTCCGTCGAGAGTCGCCTGGTGGCAGCGGCAGCACACGGCTCCCATTCGCTTGAGTGACCACGAGCCGACCCGCCGCGACGCACCACGAGTGGCTTCCTCGCACGCGACGCTGCAGTTGCTGACCTCTTCGAGACACTCGCCTTGGTCTCTTGCGTTCAGTGTGACGACCCTGCTGCTGTTTTCTTTTCTTTCGGTGGTGTTCTCAGGTGGAAACTATCGCGGTAGAAAACGGCAAGATAAAAAGAGCGGGAATTCAGTGGGGGAGAAGGGTGTAAACTACAGAGAATGACCAATCGCGCGGTTAACTACGCGGAATGTTCCTCCAGTGATCGCAAACTATCATCCGCGAAGCATGCAACTTCAACACCGCGTTTTAATGAGTTGTCCGGATACGCTACATCCTATGCGTTTGTGCAGGTCACAGTATCAGGGAAAAGCCAATTGTTGTCCGGATACAGATACAATATTATTTGTCGCGCCTTTCGCACTAAGTGCGAGCTCACCATTTTTCTGTCGCTGCCTTTTCTGTCTGAAGGAACAACTCTCAGAAAAACCCGTTCACGCCCAAAACGAACATGCTCGAGCACGAAGAAGCCCCGAAGACCGTGGCGACGCCCTTCGGCTACGGTGCGCTGCGCCTCCGCGACGCCGCCGCCGCCGCCGACAGCAGCGCGTCGTCGTCGTTGTCGACCTCCTCCTCCTCCATCTCGTCGTCTCCTGCACGCTTTGACATCGACGCCGACTGTAACGCCAGTTCCTGCGGCAGCACAGCATTCGCGTGCGTGCAGTTCCCGTGGGGTCGCGCGTACATGCACACGGAGCTCGTGGCGACCGCGCCAGTGTTCACGTTCTACGCGCTTTCCAAGACCGAGCGCCTCAAGTTCTCGCTGCCGTTCCCGCTCACGAGCCCGGGCTCCGAGATGGTGGACGCCGTGCGGCGCAAGCTGAAGCTCGGCGACGACATTGCGATCACGCTCGTGCAGACCGACTCGGTGAACAGGCACGAGATCAAAGCGGACAAGAAGATCAGCGAGTGCACGATCGGCGCAGACGCAAAGCACCCGATCCTGGTGCTGCAGGCGCCGCTCGTGCGGTTCGAGCCGAAGAAATGCTCGCACTTTACGGTGCTGCAAGAGAACAGCACAACGGCGATCCAGGTCGCGAAAGGGTTCGGATCGGTGCTCGGCAACTGCGAAGTCACGTGCGGCGTCAAGTACTGGGAGGTGGAGCTGCAAAGCACAGCGGGCGGCGAGGGCGTGTTCCTGGGCGTCGCGTCGCCGGATCTGCCGCTGAACAGCAGCATTCTGAGCGCGCGCGGGATCTTCTGGGGCGTCTCGTGCGGTACGGGCCACAAGGTCCATGACATCATCGACTACTACACGGACCCGTTCCACGATGGCGACGTCGTCGGCGTGCTGCTCGACATGGAGTACGGCCGCCTGAGCTTCTACCGCAACGGCAAGAATCTCGGCGTGGCGTACCGCGGCATCGAGCTGAAGCGCCTAAGCCCCGCGCTGTCGCTCACGTTCGTCGGGCAGCACGTGAAGCTGCTGTCGGCAACCGCTGCGCCGCTGGTCTGAGCAGGGGCGGTGACAACTGCGTTTATCTATACGAGCCGACAATGGAGGAAGAAGATCCATGCAGAGCAAGTCGCGACTCGATTCCCAGATTATGATCCTAATTTACGCGTCCAATCGAAAAAGCACGAGTTTCACCGTTTGCTTCGGTGCTCCCATTGGCCGAAACAGCTCCTATTTCAGCCATTCGCGCCGCTTTCGAGAGTCGACTGGAGATTTGCCGCCCTCTGGTTGGCAGATTCTCTTCAATTTTCTCAGCTTTGATCACGACGCCAGCTCCGTAAACTTGGGTTGAGTGTACACGAATGAGGGGCCAGTATTCGGGCGGCTCGGGATTTGATTGGCAACTTTCGCCTCGCGACGACGGGCTTCACGTGGAGATGAATGACGCAGCGGCTCATTCGCCGATTCGCCTCGCAAGCCGCAGTCGTTCCCAGCAGAACCGCAGCAGACACACACACACTCCACAAGGATGGCCGGAGAGACAGAGACCCTGAGCGCGACCACGAGTGTCGCGCACTTGGCCGCCGGCTGCTTCTGGGGCGTCGAGCTCGCGTTCCAGCGCGTCGAGGGCGTCGTGAGCACCACGGTCGGCTACGCGCAGGGCCACCTGGACAACGCGTCGTACAAGCAGGTGTGCTCGGGCAAGTCGGGCCACTCGGAGACGATCCGCATCGAGTTCGACTCGAGCAAGGTCTCGTTCACGGAGCTGCTTGCCAAGTTCTGGTCGATCCACGACCCGACGACGCTCAACCGCCAGAAGGAGGACGTCGGCACGCAGTACCGCTCGGGCATCTACTACCACAACGAGGAGCAGAAGGCGCAGGCGATCGCGTCCAAGGAGGCGCAGCAGAAGGTGCTCGACAACGAGATCGTGACCGAGATCGAGGAGTTCCGCGTCTTCTGGCCAGCCGAGGACTACCACCAGCGCTACCTGGAGAAGGGCGGCCAGTGCGCCGACAAGGGCAGTGACGTGCCGATCAAGTGCTACGGATAAGCACGCATGCACGCACGCGTTGAGCAGTCAGCCAGTCAGTCTCTGCTGCGCAGTATCCGTCTTCGCCAGTGGGGGGAACACGAAAGCCTCTGCACCAATTGCATATTAGTTGCTGCAGCTTTATCTCTCACTGACCGAGCATGCATCTGCGTCGCGTAACATTTCAATCTGAGCTCTACAGTTTTGTACATGCACTCCGTGCGGTTAATGACGCATGCTGTGTTCTAATGCGTGATCTTGTCCATGAGCTTCTGGAGTCCTCTCGCGGTCACGCGCTTCCCAGCTGAAACGACGCGGCTCGAGAGCTTCTCCTCCTGCCAGTCCTTCCAGACGCCATACTGCATCACCTGCGCATGCTTCTGGCTCGCCTCAAGCTGCTGCAGCCGCTTCGCCAGCGGCGCTAGCGATTGTCCGCTGCATATCAACACACAAACCGCACGCTTGCCAGTCAGTCATCCCAGTCCAGCAGAAAGAAGGCGAGCGATCATCAGAAAGCAGCTTGTCACGTACGTTCCGTCATCGTACTTGGTCATGGACTCGGAGACGCACTCGCCGTAGCCGTTCGCGACGATCTCCTGCGCAAAGTCGCGTCGGAAAGGCGGCTGCACACAACACAGTGATCGTGAGTCAGTCGTGTTGTGTGCTTTGGGAGGTAGCCAACACACAGTTGGGTCCATATACATCTACGCACCCTTCGCAAGGACATGTTGCACGTCGCCACTACGCTGTTCCCATCGACGCCTGCGTTGTTGAGCCTGTTGGCCAAACCATCGCCCAGAAAGCAGGTTAGCTATCCTCCAACATTCGCACCTGATGCGCTTCCCACGCCGGCATACAAAATCCTCACCGATGCAGCAGATGAATCGTCATGTAGCGATGCGAAGACACAAAGTTCGCCCAGATCCACTCCTGCGAGCTCTCGTCCACTTGGACGCCGAAGGGCCGCACTGCCAGCAGGTTCTTCTCGGCGCTGCTGCTGCTCAGCAGCATGCCCATCGTCGGCGGCAGCGTGTCTTGCAGCACCGCGCGGCGGAGGAACGGCGTGTGGTACACGTAGAACACGCTCGGGTCCTCTTCGCACTGGCGCATCATGCGCACGCGGAGCTTCTTATGGCGCGAGAAGTACCACGGCGGGATCTCGTCGATGCGGTTGAAGCGCTGGAACTGCCCATGTCGCCCATTCATCCGACAACGCATTGGTTAGCACAACCGCTTCATCAGCGCTGAGGACAAAGTAGAGAGCCCACACACAAGCCACTCACAGCTCCACTGAAGCGCGCGACTGCAGCCACCGACCCGACCATCGTGAGCAGGCAGCCGATGCGGAAGAGCGTCAGGTTCGAGTCGATTGCGCTGCCGGTCTCGCGCACCTGCTCGCCCAGTCGGTGCCGCCACTCGTTGCCATCTTCGTGCGCTGGCGTGTGCTGACTGTCGTGAGCTGTGCTGTCAACGACGGCGCTGCTGCTGTCGCCCGCTCGCTCGACGAGGGCACAGGCTCGCTCGTCGCCGCTCTCGCTCATGGCGTCGTTGCGCTTCTTCGTCAATGCGACAGATCGGCATGCTCGTCGATTTCCACATCAGCCATTGTTTGAGACCAACGTTGCGCACGAGCACCTTTTGAAATGTGGACGCAGCAAAGTGGTGCTGCAACCATTTCTCGCACCGCTTCAAGATTGTTTTTGCTGGAGTTTTTTTCTGTCGACACTCGAGACTCGAAAACGTCGAAGGAACGCAGGTAACGGAAGGGAGGGAGGGAGGCGCATGCGAGCGTGACTCTCTGGCTTTCGCTGCGAGCACGCTGCACCGCATCTCCATTCAGCAAGACGCCGCATCTCTCCACGAGGCAACAGCCGCGACCTCGTCATTCGCGAACCCACCGCGCCTTAGACACGACAGACGACGACGACGATGCGCAAGTACGAGGACTGCTGGGTCGTCGACCGCACCATGTTCGAGTATGTCAACCAGGTGAGAGCGACTGACGTGGCGACCTTTTGGAGATGGATGGCTTATTCTGCTGTGACTGATGGCGGCGTTGTTGTGTGCTTCTACAGGGCGGCTGCAGCTGCTGCGGCGTAACGCACGCGATCATGGACCTCGCGTCGTTCGCCGACAAGTGCTCGGACTGGGGTGAGCGCTACACGACGCGCCAATGCGTGGTGAGTAAGCATGGTTCGTGGCGTGCCGGCTGACTGTTGCTTTTGTGTGCTGCGCTGCGCTGCAGAGACGGACGACGAGAAGAAGGAGCAGTTTTCGCCGTGGCCGAGCTTCATCCACGAAGAGATCCTCACAGAGCGCGCGCGGCTGCGCGTGGCGATGAAGGACGACATGAAGAGCTACAAGAGCTTCGCGGACGTGCACATGAAGGGCTTCATGGAGTGGTGGAAGCGTCTCGACGAGGCCGGCAAGCAGCGGTGCGTTTTACACACACTACAGCACGCCTGTGTGTGTTTGCGGGCAATGGCTCATGTGGTATGCAATGGCTACCGTGCATCTACCAGAGTGTTCCAGCTGCCGGACGAAGAGGTGATGGCGTTCTTCCGCCTCCAGGCGCGCGTGAAAGGCTCGTACGAGATCGTGCTCTGCGCCATCATGAAGCAGGTGAAGCACTTCCAGGAGACCGGCTACCGCGACGGCCGCATCAGCGCCGAGATGCTCTTCGAAAAATCGCTGCTGGTACGCGTTGCGTGTTTTGCATCCGTGCGAGTTGCTCTGTTCGCTAACCACCGAAGCGCCTCGTCGCTGAATGGCAGCACCGCCGCGGCGTGTTCGTCGTGGACGCCAAGTACATGATGTCGCCTGAAGGCGTTGCGAACTTCTTCGAGATGATCCACGTGCTCGGCGGCCCAAAGCTGCTCCCTGTGCGACCGAGTGCGTTCAGTCGCTACACTTCAGTGCATGGCATATCTTCGAATGCAAACAAGCTGCCGTGACTCACCGATGTGACTCTTCTTCTCCTGCCTGTGATAGCGCGTGATCCGGACGAGAAGACCGAGGCGGAAGCGGAGCAGGCGAAGAGCGAGGCGAACGTCCAGAGCTTCCGCTCCGACAGGCGTCTCATGCGTCTGGTGCGTCTTCCGTCTCTATCTGTTCCGCTGCTACTGCCGCGCGTCCACGTCTCATGATGGTGCTTGCTCTCGATTCTGTCTCTTCAGGTGATCTTTCGCAAGTTCGCCGACGTCGCGATCCGAAAGTACATCCGCGAGGTCGTGAACGCCGGCACGCCAGTTGAGCCCGTTGACGCAGAGTAACAACAACTACAACTACAAGTCTCCGAGATCGCTGTGATGGCTTTTGGATTTAAAAAATATGCATGCAATGGCGTATCTTCACATCACCAACCTGCGCGGAGCTAGCAAGTGGTGAGCGTTCAGCTCGCAGCTGCGACAGTCACGCCCTTGGTCTTGGCGGCGTAGTACTTGCGACTATCCTCAAAGTAGCCGTTCGGGTGGTTGATCATCACGTCCGCGTCCGAGCCGGGGTGCGTGGCTTCAAAGTGCTTCTTGCATGCGATCTGGAAGTGCTTGGCTTGCGCGAGCGCCAGGATCTCCTGCTTCTCGGCCTCGGGCACGCCCTGCAGCGCTTTCTTCAGGTGCTCCTCCTCGAAGTGGCGGAACGGGCAGCCGTGGTACTCGCCGGTCTTCGGCGGCTCGCCCGTGATGATGCGCATGCAGTTGTACGGCGTGTAGTCCTTGCGCTTGCCCTCCTTACCGTAGTTGTGCCGGATGTTGTACGCGTACTTCTTGTTGAAATCGTCCACCGACATCTTCTTGCAGAACTCCTGGCGCCAGTACGCGATGGCGTCGTCGAGCTGCAGCCCGATCGCCTTGAGAAAGAGTCCGTACTGCTGGCGACCCGCGAACTTCATGTGGTGGTTCACCTTGAGCGCCTTGTGCAGCGAGCGCATACAGAGCGGCATGGACGTCGGCGCGAGCCCGTCGATCATGTCCGGCGTGATCTGGTCGCCCGACGCGTTCACGCTCTGCACCGAGTAGTCCGCGTCGATGTGGTGCTTTGCGAGGTTCGAGAGCACTGGCGCGAGGCGGTCATCCTTGCTGATGAGCGACCGGTTGTACTTGCGGAACGCCGCCGCGAGCTGCTTGGAGAGCTGCACGCAGCGATGGACACAGCACAAAGAGGTGAGCATCAGTACACAATGTTGTGCAGGATCGACAGAACGTGCTGGCTTACGTTGGCGCGGAAGGCGGAGTGGAGAATCGACACGACGTGGTCGAACGGCACGTACGCGACACCGGCTTCCAGGTACACGCGGCGCGTACCAACCTGCGAAAACGCGCACATAGTCGTAAGCATCTGGGATTCATATTCAGGGAAGCATGCGAACATCGCACAACGCACCAGATCGATGGCTTCTGTGAACGGCACTTTGAAGTACGTCGTGAGCGGTTGCAGCCGGTGCTTGAGTTCGAGCACGCCGGCGTCGCGCACCGCCTTGAGCTTGCTCTGGCGCTGCTCGATCTCCTTCGGCGTCGCCTCCTGGTACGAAAGCCCGTTCGTCTTCATGAAATGGAGCTTCTCGTCGCGCGTCATTTTGTCGAGGCGGTACCGGAAGAGCGTGCTCTCCTGCGAGAGGAACCAGCGGCGCAGCTCCTCGGTCTGGCAGAACGCCATGCGCAGGAAAAAGTGCGACAGCTCGTCTTTTGCCTGCAAACACCATACGATATGTTGGAACAGTGGTGGCGAGGACAGCCAATGCCATGGCACAGATGCAGCAGCGAGCACGCACCACGTCCTGCTCCGCTCGCTTCGGGTTGCCTGGCGCCGCGCGCATCGGCAGGTGCTTGTTGAGCGTCTTGTCGAGGCGCACCTCGCGGTCCTTCATGGTCACGCTGCGCAGCCGGAAGTTCTCCACCGCCTTCAGCACTGCATCGCGCACAGCATCACACACACAGTAGCAGCAGCAGCAGATGTACGTCAGTCGTATTGTCATCGTCGTTATCTCAGCACCAGACGCAGAGCGCCATTGCTTCCGTTGTTCGCACCGTGCAGGCGATCAATCGCGAACTCCTCGAACTCCTCGAGCGACACCTCCATGTGCGGTGGCTCGTTGTACATCGAGAGCATGGAGAGGCCACCATGGCGCTGCACCTGCACCTCGCGCCGCTGGTTGCCGACGTTCTGCATGCTGCTTCCTTTGCTTTCGGTCTCGCCGCTTGTGCTCGAAATTGCTCCAAGCGCGCACGAAAAGCGCGTTTCGATTTTGCATTCCTGCTATTGGCCATAATTGGGAATTTTCTGCCCAATCAGGGCTCGCCTCCAAAACTTCCCGCCAAAACCAAAACACAGAATGAGGACCAAATAGCAAACTCATGGCATAAAGGGAGATGATGGCTAAAAATACACACAGGCGAGAGGCGGAGAGGCGACATCTCGCCTCGAAACGACGCAATCCGATCCACATGGCAGAAGCGAAGGCGAGAAAGACAACCAGCAGCACCAGCAGCAGCCAAAATGCAGAGCAGCAATGGTGCGACGGTCGCGAGCTCGCACGACGTGCACCTGCGCAAGATCGTACAGGACAAGGTGCTCATGAAGATGGTCAAGCACGTGACGCAGCTCACGCGCGGCTGGGTCGTGCTCGTCGTGGACGACCGCACGACGCGCATCCTGTCATACGCCGTGCGCATGAGCGACCTCACGGACTGCGGTGTGTCGATCATTGAGCGCCTGGAGCTCAACCGCCAGCCCTTCCCGGAGATGAATGTCGTGTACTTCATCTCACCCACCGCCGAGGCGATCCGCAAGATGGCGGCGGACTTTGCGGACGAGAGCAAGCCCAAGTACAGCGACGCGTACCTCTTCTTCCTCTCGCACGCCGATGACGATGCGCTCGCGGAGCTCAAGAACCACCCGCTGCTCGTCCAGCGACTCAAGGCGCTGCAGGAGGTGAACGTCGACTTCCTCGCGCTCGAGAAGTGCGCGTTCTCGTTCGACATGGACAGCGCGTTCCACCACATGTACTCGCCTGTCGCGACGAAGGACGACGCGTTGCAGGTGATGGCGAGCATCAGTGAGAAGCTGGTGTCTGTGTGCGCGACGCTCGAGGAGTATCCGTACATTCGGTACAAGGCGGATCAGCCGCGTATGGAGCAGCTCGCGCAGATGTTCCAGATGAAGATGAACGAGTTCGTCGCGAAGAACGACTCCTTCGTGTACGCGCCGAACCGCGGCACGCTGCTCTTCGTTGACCGCGGACAGGACACCATCGCACCGCTGATCCACGAGAGCACGTTCCAAGCGATGATCTACGACTTGCTGGACGTGGACGAGGAGCAGATCACGTACCCAGCCGAGACGAATGCGGGCACAGTCACGAAGACAGCGTTCCTCAACGAGAACGACAAGCTCTGGGTGGAGTTTCGCCACACCCACATCGCGAAAGTCAGCGAAGAGATCGGGAAGCGCATGAGTGCACTCTCCGCCTCGAAAGCCGGCTCGTCGCTGGGCAAAGGCAAGAGCACCGATCTGCAGTCAATGGCAGCAGCGCTTCGCGAGCTGCCCGAGTATCGCGAACTCCTCGGAAAGCTCTCGCAGCACCTCTTCCTCGCGGGCAAAGCGATGGAGGTGTTCACGTCCACGAGTCTGCTGGACGCCTCAAACTTGGAGCAGTCGATGGCGACGGGCGTCGACGACTCTGGAAAGAAGCTCAAGCACAGCGCTCTCGCAAAGCAGCTCGAAGACCTCATGCGGGACCCGAAGCTGACTGAGAGTGATCGCTTCCGTGTGGCTGCGATCTTCGCGCTCACGCAGGACGCGATGAAGGAGTCGGAGAAGAACAAGACAATGCAGGCGGCGTGTCTCTCCAAGAAGTTCGACACCGCGCTGCTGAACATGCGCCACCTCGCTGGACCAGCGCTGTACAAGCAGAATGGCAACAGCGCCATATCTGCTGACGAGCTCAAGGAGGCGGGCAAGAAAGCTGCCGCTGCAGAGTACTCGAACGCGCGATACGACCCGAAACTCAAGGCGATGGTGGAGAAAGCGCTCAAGAACACGCTGGACGAGCACGAGTATCCGTTCATCATCACTCCGCCACCGCAGCACGCAGGGAGCGCGAGCGACGACGCAAAGAAGAAAAGCGTGCCGGTGTCGCTGCGCAAGTGAGTTTCTAGATTCAGCTGCAGACTTGGTGTGCTGACATGCTGGCTGATAGATCCGCTCACGATGTGGCACTCGAAACAGGAAAGCGCAAGCAAAGTCCGGGAGAGCCGAGAGCGGATCCGACAAGGAAGGCTTTTCCGGCGAGAAGATGATCGTGTTCGTCGCAGGCGGATGCTCGTACTCGGAGGTACAGCGCCTACTCTCTCCGTTTGTGCTGACAACCTCGTCGTCGTTGTCCGTGTTCCTCATCACGATCTCTCTGAGTGGCGCAGCTCCGAAGCATCTACGAGGTGCGCGCGGCCGAGAAGCGCGATGTGATCCTCGGCACGACGTCGTTCCTCAAGCCCAAGACGTTCGTCGACGCGCTCGCGAACCTGCACGAGACGAAGCCGCTCGCGCCAGCTCCGAGGTGAGAGCTTTTTTACTTGATATTGGTTGAAAGGATTTGCCAGTCGTGCTCACACGAATGAACACGCACCGCGTGTGCACAGGGGCCACGGCGCCGAGGTGGTACCGCTGAGCAGTGGCGAGATCCACGTCCACGTCGAGCAGCAGAGCCAGCAGCTCCTACCAGAGAAGGCGCTGTCGACCAGCGTGAGCAAGTGAGATCTCCAACAAAGTCCAGGGCTATGCATCGGTGGGCATGCAGAATTCCTTAGACACAACGTGGATCTCATTTTGCTGCTTGATGGACTGAAGCCAGCGTCATTGCCTCGGGTAGCTCCTCAACTGGAGGTGGTAGTGGGGTGAGTAAAGAACGAGGTGTGAAGCACAAGTGCGCGCTCAGCGTCCACGCGAAATGTCAACTTGGTTGCCCACATCGATCGATCAAAATGCTGAAGAAAAAAGAACACAAATGTGATACTTTGATCAAAATGCGTCATTTTATCTGCAAGTTTGTGTGCTTTTCACCCACCATTTCGATCAATGACAATGGTTTTTTTGCGCACGTGGCGACTCCATTTCGCGTTTTGCCTCCGAAGCGCCAGTTGGATCCGCCCGCCACGCGTCGACTCTCCAGAAGATCCGCGGCAGTAAGAATGGTGCGAATCGCGCGATGGACGCTCGTGCTGCTGGCCGCCACGTGCGCCGCCGCCACGCAGGCGCAAGGGCAGACGCAGACGCAGGACCAGACGTGCATCGCGCCGTCGGTCGTCACGGGCTTTGAACAGAAGATCAGCGCGCTGGAGCTCTCGAACGCGGATGTGTCTGCGCGTCTGAGCGCCGCGACGAACGAGTGGCAGCAGGAGAAGAGCGCGCTGGAGCTCTCGAACGCGGATGCGACTGCGCGCCTCGACGCTGCTGCGAAGGAGTGGGAGAAGGAGAAGCGCGCGCTCGAGGCGCAGTTCGAGAAGGAGCAGACCGACCACCGCTCGACCGTCACGCTGTTGCGCAAAACGAAAGCCAAGTCGGACGCGACGGTCGCGCTGCTCGAGAAGAAGCTGGAAGCCGCTGAGGGCAAGCACCACGAGCAGCTGGAGAAGCTCGACGCGCAGGTGCAGTCGCTCAAAGAGACGGTTGGCGCGCTGAAGAGCGACCTCGCGGAGCAGAAGAAGATCGTGGTGACGCGCGACATGGAAGTCTCGGACGCGCGCGAGAAGCTGCAGCAGCATGCTGCGAAGGTGAAGGCGCTCGAACGGGACGTGCAGCTGTCGCGCAAAAGCAACGAGGCGCTGCGCTCGGAACTCGAGTCGAAGGAGACCGAGATCTCGCTCGCCGCGCTGCTCTCGTCGTATTACGACGAAGGTGTCGTCGTCGCCGCCAACACGGTGGCGACGCTCCGCGAGCAGGCTGAACAGAGCTCTGGCACACTCAACAAGGTGGTGGACTCGTTCGAGTCGACGAAGAAGACCGTGGTGGACTCGACCGACAAGTTTTACTCGGAGAACCTCGCGGCGACCGTGGACCCGATCCTCGCGAATGTGCGCGAAGCCGCGGACCCGCACGTGAAGAAGTACCTGCCGATCGTGCAGTCTGAGGCCGAGAAGGCGAAGACCGAAGCCATCAAGCTGTCGCAGGAGGGGCTCAAGCGCGCCAAGTCGGTGCGGCTCGAGGCGATCGCGCTGCTGGAGCAGAACGAGAACGTGCGCACGCACGCGCAGAAAATCGTCGACGGCGTGCTGTTGGCGGTCGCGATCCCGCTGGCGCTGCTGCAGTTCCGCTTCCTGCTTCGCGTCGTCTGGTGGCTGCTCACGACCGCGATCTGCGTGCTCACGCTCGGGTGCTGCTGCGGGCGGAAGCGCAAGAGCTCGCGCAAGAACTCGCGCAAGACGCTGTCGTCGCCGCTGGGGACGCCAGCCATGACGGCTGCGGGTGGCAGCGCGCAGAAGAAGAAGCCGGCGACCAGCGCCAGCGCATCTGGTGCGCAGTCGTCTGCCGCCAAGCGCGCTGGCAAGAAGAGCGGTCGCTAAGCAGTCGATCAAGTTGCGTGATTGATGAGTACCGTCCGCCACCCACCTACACGTACCTGGATGAAGAGAATGCGATTTTGGAATGGAACAAGTTTCGCAGCAGCCATCCACGCATGCATGCATCGCTATGAACGAAATACAACATACACACCACGCTACTCAAAGTGCGATTCTCATATTCCGTCCCTACTGGATTAAGTTACTGTATGCATGGATGCGAGCATCCATCACTGCATCACAGCACTAGGCGATGGGCGACAGCGACGTCCCCGAGAACGCTCCTGACGCCGCGAAGAGGTCGTTCGAGAGCTCGGCGTTGAGTAGCCGCTGGAACTCGCCGCCGCCTTCCCCACCGCTGGTCGCACACGAATCTCCGTCACTGCTACCTTCATCACGGATTTCATGGCCATGCTCATCAAGAGATTCGACGCTTGTTTCTGCCACTGCTGTTGCTGAAGCTGTTGCTGCTGCTCGTACACTTACGCCGTCTTTCGCGAGCAGCGCGTGTGCCATCACCCAGTCGAGATCCTCGCGCTGACTCACGAATTTCTCGAGCGCGGCGCGAAAGTCCATCGTCTCTCGCAGACACGCGATCTGTGCCGAGTCGCTCTCGAGCCAGAACTTGAGCTCCGCGCGCACAGTGATCACGGCGCCAAGCAGCGCCTCGGCCAGTAGATCGTCCGCTGCGACGTGGGGGAACACGCTGCGGATCGTGTTGCGCGAGATGCGCAGCACGTACTGCGCAGTCGTGCGCACGAAGCAGACACCGTCCTCTCGCTGAAACACGAGCGGGTCCTGCGACGTCTGCACGAACGCCAGAAGCTCAAAACTGGTCGTGAGCGCGCGCCACCGCTCTTCCAGCGCCTGAACACCGACACGAACCTCGCTCGCAGCTGGGAGTCCGTCGCGCCTGCCGTCCGAGTCGCCGAACTCGCAGCTCGGGGACACGCTCTGGCGCGCAAACGCGCGTTGCTCGTCGCTCAGTCCATGCCGCTGCGCTGCCATCATGCTCCTGCTGCGTTCTGTACCAACCTTGCCGAAAGCTACATAATAGTGCCACACCACTTGGCTGAAGTAGTCAAGTGACAAGGACTCTGGGGCTGTTCTAGAGCGATGCTCAGCCGCCTGACTCGCTCGCTCGCTCCTCGTCGCGAGAGTCTTGAGCTCCTGGATCTCTTGGCGAAGCCGCGTCGCTTGCTGCTCGATCCTGGACGACGTATCGACTCGCTCTAGTGGCGGTTGCGGCGGTGTGTCTTCAATAGCGAGAATGCTCACCGGCTGCGTCCGAAGCCCAGCGCCACGGCGTCGACTTCGTGGCGCCTCTCGCCTGGAAACCAGTTGCGTTGTGTCGACTCTCTGTCTCCTGTGTGTGTCTGTCACTGCCGCTGCCACTGGCACGTCATCTGGAGGCGGGGCATCGTCGCCAACCATGCAGTTGGCGCCAATGAGCGCGCGTCCAAACAAGATCTCGACTTCCACGGGGTCTGTGAGCAAATCGCTGAACGTCTGGAAGAAGTCCAGGTCCACGACATACTTGCACACTCGGTCGCGCGTGTTGAAGTAAAAACTGAGTGATACCGCGGGCTCCACCTCGCGTCCCACGAGCTTGGACACGAGCCACTCGTGGCCGATCACATGCGGGAAGATGCCGGCGATCGTGCTGCGCAGGATCTGGAAGCGCATGGAGCCCTTGGTCGTGATGAGCACCGAGTCGTCGGCGTTCACGATCTCGAACGACTGGAGCTGCAGATTGATGAACCGCATGAAGATCGAGTAGCGCCGGATCATCTCGGTCATTACGTCGATGCCGAAGAGCCCGCCGCCGCAGTCGATCTCCGGGTCCATGATGCTCTGCAGGAATGCGCGCTGCTCCGATCCCGAGTGGGCTCGCCGCCGCTCGACTGGCGTCGTCTCGAGGTTGAAGCCCGTGCGGAACATCTCGTAGTACATCTTGACTGCGCGCACGAGCGAGCCGTCGGCGTCGTGGCGCTGCCGGAACGCGCGCGCTTCCGTCAGAATGTCGCGCGCGACCGTGAGGCCCTGGATCTCCTGCTTGAGGTGCTGCACGTCGAGCGTGAGGTTGAAGATCGCAGCGCGCTCGCTCACGACTGTGCTGTAGGGTCCCGAGCTGCTTTTCTTCGTGCGGAGCTTCTTTGGCGCAGCGGTGGCAGTAGCTGCTGCTGACGAGCGCTTCGGCTTCGGCTTGCTCCTGGCGGCGACAGGGCGGCGCTTCTGGGATTCCGACGGGTCGGTGGCATTCGAGCGAGTGTGCGACGACGATAGGAAGAGCTGCGTGGCGGCGGCGGCGGCAGGCGCGAACGGCAGCCGCGGCTGTGGCTGACGCGACGCCATGGTTCCAGCTGCAAGCGGACGTCGAGCAGGCAGCAGGCGGGCGAGTGAGCGAGCGCACAGCAGCGACGACGCCTCGCTTCGCTTTTGTGACGGAATGATCTCGACTCGACGTTATATTTCCAGCATTCCAAAATAGCGCGAAATCAGATTACACAAAATCATACAGGCACCAAGAGTAGTATCGAATCGAGTATATTGTATATTTGTATAAAGAAGACGCTCGACCGGGGGGGGGGGGGGGGGGGGGGGGGGGGGGGGGCGGGGGGGGGGG
>JAADWH010000066.1:0-54143 GCA_023335995.1 Globisporangium nagaii
TACTGAAGTAGCTTCTCCTGCTTCAACTCGCGCTCATACCCTAGAATGGAGACTTTGCGAATATAGATACGATACGGATGAGCGAGTTGTGGAGCTCGGTGTCGTCTGCGGCGATGGCGCGATGGCGAGCGTGGCGGAGGTGGATGCGGGTGTCGATCAGGTGCCGCTGAGCTCGAGGGTCTAGCGGTTCTTCCTGCTGGTGCTTGTGGAGGTTCCGGTTCTGCCAGAGGAACGAGAAGACAATGCTGCGGGTGAGGTTCCACCCCAAAAGGACGCCGCGACTATGTCGCTGCCATCGATGGTTGAGAGAGAGCACGAGTTGCCATTGTTCGAGAATGGGTCGTCAGAGTCTGGAGCTGTGTCGGCACTGCCAGAAGAGGTGGCGATAGCTTTCGATGTCGTTGCAGCCGTGCACACAGTACCGGAGAGCTTGGTCGCCTTGACGCCAGAAGAAGTAGTGCACTGGGAGAATGCGCCACCATACACGGATAGTCACGTCGAGTGTTCGCGGAGTGACGAACTTGCGGAGGTGGCGCGCGTGGTCTTGGAGTTGTGTCGTGCTCGGCGCGTCGACGAGCACATGTCGCTGGAACGGGTACGTCTTGGTTGGTTCTCTCGAGTCTGCGAGCGATGTGTGCAGTGTCTTCGACGGGATCCTCGGGAACCAGTGCGTCTTGAGCGGCGTTGACACGCGCCACGGCCACAGCGGTCGGAGCTGGGTGTGCGGCGCCTCGACGAGAGTCGTGTCCACTCCGCGTGGTGACGCCAGAAGTTTGTCTTTTCGTTTGACCTTTTTGATGAATCTACTCGTACAGTAGATTCATCAAAAAGCTCAAACGATTTCATGATCATTTGTATATTAAATCGTTTGAGCTTTTTGATGAAGCCTAGAAAGGCCAGCGATACAAAAAACTCCTTTTGAGTCATCCGGAGGGAAACCCTAGACAGGAATTCGTCGTTAGGAGCACGAGCTCCCTAATCTAGAGCAGCACCCTAGCGACCGTCCCGCCCGTTCTTCGTTCTCGTTCGAAACACCGAGACCCTGTCCGTGCGCCTGGCACCTCGTGCAACCGGGCTTCACGAGGCTGAATGCCATCATCCAGTGCCGAGGCGGTGTGATTGAGGCCGGCGCCAGCGCCACAGTCGAGCGTTTTGCCAGGTTGAACGAGCTTGTGTGTGAGGATACTGAAGCCCATACATTCCATGTCGCAGGTCGTCAGAGTCTGCGTGCCTTCCCACAGTGTTTCTGCCATGGCAGAAACACTGTGCGGCTTTTTAGCTGCAGCAGCGGTAGACCGTGCACGCAGTCGTCCTCCTCTTCTCGTCGTCTTTCCACGACGAAAAGGAGAACGAGCGAGCCCCAGAGCACCACACACGCCCCCTCACCATAGTGTCTGCGCAACAGACGACTCAACAGCGGGACGCTCCAACAATGCAAGCAGGCTGTGTGCGCAGCCGCCGTCCGGCCTCTATCGCCTCCTTCTTAAGAGGGTCCCTGCCAGAAACAAGCGATACTTGAACTTGGGGAGCTCTGTCAGCGGTTCGGGTTGCGCTTTGGCAAAACTGAAGTTCAAAACTGAGGAATCAAGCAAATTCTGGTGCGAAGAAGCTGAAGAAAACAGCACAAAAAGCTCAGTTTGCGGGCGGGAGCCAACAGCAGCAGCAATACCGCCGCAGCGCTTGTCGCCGTCGTCGCGCACCGGACGCCCGTGGCGGCATGCGCGCGGGTATCAAGTGGAGGAGCGCCATGAATCAAGCGAGCGATTCAAGGATGGCGGATGGTGGCTGCTGCTTCTGCCAGCCATTTTTGTATCGGGATTCTTGTGTGCGAAGCAACCGAATGCGGTTAGGGATTTGCGCTTCGCCCCTCTCCCTTTTTTTGTGAGGAGACATCCCTCCCAAAAAAGTGGCCAAAAGCGACGGGCTAAAAGTGAATCTAACTCCTGCCAGAGTCTTGTCTAACTCTGCCCTCGCCGCCAGCTCGAGCCAATGAAGTACGCCGAACGACTCATCTGCGCATCTCATTGGCTCACAGCCGGTGTTCTTTAATCCCTAATACGCATTCTCCCTCCCGCTAACTCGGACCGAGAACAATGACGCGAGGGAAGCGAGGGAGGAGGAGAGGGGGAGGCGCCGTTCGTTCAAAAAAGCCGCAACGCCGGTCAGAGTTGCCATACTGAAGCCCATATTAACTCCGTTTTCCACGCCTTATTTTCAAACGCAAGGACGCAACGCGCGCGCGCGAGAACGAGCAGGAGAACGCAGCAGCAGCCGTACGTGCGTCGCTCTGTGTGTGTATGTGTGCATGTGTGTCTTGTCTAACTCTGCGTGTGTGTGTGTGTGTACATGATACAGACCCTCTCTCTCTCTCTGCGTGTCTGCCACCTCCCTCTTTCCTGGAGAGTGAATGCTACGCGCGAGCATGGGAGGCGAAGGCGTGCAGGTGTCCGACGCGAGCAAGACTTTCCAGCAGCAGCACATCAAGCAACAGCAGAGCAACGCGATGGCGTCGTCGGCCAGCTCGTCGGCGGCAGGCGCGTACGCGAGCATGCAGCAGCAGCACTATAGCGCCAACAACGCGGCGCTGTCGCCGTCCAGCACGGTCAGCAGCGACGACGGGCAGCAGCAGCAGGCGAACAGCAGTAGGAATAGTATGAACAACGCCACCACCAGCAGCAGAACCAGCAGCAACAGCGCCGGCATGGACGCGCAGCAGCACGCGCAGTACCAGAACCAGATCATGAACGCGGCGGCGGCGATGAACAGCGGTGCGATGAGCCAGGTGACGTGCCTCGTGTGCTACAACGCGCAGGTGGACGTGATGCTCGAGCCGTGCCACCACCAGTTCCACGCGCACTGCATCGACCGATGGCTCAACAAGGACAAGGTCTGTCCGATCTGCTGGATCCCGATCCAGACCCAGCGCCGCATCCTGGCGCCGTCGTCCTCGTCCTCGGCGGGGCTCTACAACCCACAGCAGCAGCAGCAGCAGCAGGGGAATAACGCGAACTCTGGCGGTTCGCAGCAGCAGCAACAGCAGCAGAACCTGTCGCGAGGGGGCTACGCGCCAAACACAAACGCGAACAACAGCGGACCTGTCGGCGCCATGATCGCGCTGAGCAACAGCGGCAGCGCAGGAGCCGCGCCGACTGATGTCCCAGGCGGGCTCGCGGGCGTCGCGACCATGACGAACGAGCCACCAAACCCAGCAACGATGCGCAAGGGCAAGTGGACGGCGGAGGAGAGTCTGTACTGCGACCGACTGATCGAGGAGTTTAAGAAGGGCAACCTGCCGCTCGCGGAAGGCACGACGCTGCGCACATTCTTGTCCAAGCTGCTGAACTGCGACCCGATGCGGATCTCGAAGAAGTACACGGGCGACCAGTGCATCGGCAAGGTACGCTGCTCCCAGTGAACCATTGTCATTGTGTGTGTTGCTTGGTAGATTGATAGTAGAAATGGTTGAGCTAACATCGTTGTTTGTGCGCTGGCTGCAGATAATTTTCCGTCGGCGTGAAGACGACGTCTCAAAGGACGACTTAGAGCTCATTCGACGCGACCTCGCTGAGCTGGAGAAGACGTACTTGGAGCGCGAGCAGTACAACCAGCGGCGTCGCGAGAAGCGTCTCGAGTCGGAGCTCTCGCGCGACAAGAGCCGATACATCGCCGCGCGGACGCTCGGGTACAACAGCAACAACAGCGGTAGCGGCAGCACGCCGACAGCAGTAGGGTCGAATGCTGCGCGCCACCAGGTTCCGGTTCCAGTGGCGCCTGTTGGCCACTATCAGCAGCAGCAGCAGCAGCAGATCCCCGCCTCCGGACCCAAGCTCGAGCCGTCGCCGCACCACGCGCAGTTCCCGCCGACGCGTGGTCCGATGCCGCTCCAGCATCAGTCGAACCCGAACGTTCCGCGATACCCACTGCTCAACCACCAGCAGCAGCATCAACAGCAGCAGCAGCAGCAAGCTCAGCAGCAGCAGCAACTTCAACAGCAGCAGCAGCAACAACACCAGCAGCCACCACCGCAGATGCAGCCCCCAACCTCAAGTCATTTATTTAACAGTTCCATGCAAAGCAGCTCGTCGTCCACGAGCGGGCCGCACTACGCTGCGAGCAGTGACAGCAGCCACAACGCCAGTAGCTCTTCACACACCGACCCCAGCGGGCGACCAAGCAATGACGGAGCTTTCCACTCAGGCAGCAGCGCCAGCTCTCAGCTTACCAGCAGCCAGCACCACCACAACCAGCAGCAGCACCAGCAGCACCAGCAGCACCAGCAGCAGCACCAACAGCACCAACAGCATCAATCGCAGCAGCAGGAGCACCAGAGTAGCGGCGAGTCGTTCCCGCGCGTGTCGTCCATCGACAGCTTCTCGTGCCTCTTCCCGCGCGTGGCGTCGATCGACAACTTCCAGCTGCCGCACCAAGGCGGCCACAACAGCAACTCGCACCTCCAGTCGAGCGGCTACGGCGGCAACAGCGCTGGCAGCTTTGGCGAATCGCTCAACCACTCGTACGACCACGCGAACAGCAACATGGTCAAGTCGATTTCGATCGGCGACGGCTTGAACGCGTACTTTCCTCGCATCCAGTCGCTGGAGCAGCTCTCGTCGCTGCTCCAGGAGCACGCGCCCCCGAGCCCTCGCGCCAAGGACGAGAACGAGAACGAGAGCGGGAGCAAGAGCGGCAAGCCTTTGAAGGAGGAAGGCTTGTCGTCGCTGGCGTCTGCCAGCAGCAGCAGCTTCGCCGATCGCAAGCGCATGTTCGAGTCACACAACGCCTCGTCCTCGTCGAGTCAGATGAAGGAAGAGCAGCAGCGCGACGCCGACGCCGATCTCCACCGGCGGCTGAGCCCGAACAACGCGAACAAAGCCACTGAGCACTCGAACCAGATCCAGATCCCCAAGCCGCTGAGCAAGATGCCGCGCAGCTCGTCGGGCATTTTCCCTCGCATCCCATCGATGGACAAGCTGCCGCGGATCCCATCGATGGACAAGCTCGACAAGCTGCCACGGATCCCGTCCATGGACAAGCTGGCGTCGTCGTCGATGGACAAGATCCCGCGCATCCCGTCCATGGACAAACTCCCGCGTGTGCCGTCGCTGGACAAGCAGCTGTCGCATATGTCGCGGATACCGTCCCACTCGGACATGCTCTCGCGCTTTGGCTCGTCAGATCACCTGAGCAGCTTCCCGTCGTTCTCGAATCTGTCGAGTCTATCGACGTGTGCTTCGTTCACGAACCTGAGCGGACTGGGTGGCGGCGGCGGTGGTGCTGGTGGCGGCGGCTTCAAGTCGGGGTTCCCGCGCAACTCGTCGATCGAGGACATTCTGTCGCTCGTGGCGTCGTCGGAGAACAACTCGGGCATGTCGTCCGGCTCGCACTTGCAGCTGAGCGCGCTCGCGGCAGTGGCTGGCGAGGAGTCGTCGCAGATGGCAGCCGCAGCAGATCGCAAGCGGAGACTTGAGCACGCGCAGGAGATGGAGAACAAGAAGAACAAAGTCTCGACGTGACCCTGAGGAGCGAGCATGCGGCGACGACGAAGAGACTGTGGAATAGAAAAAGGGAAGACGACGACGAAGACGATGAAGGGCTCTCCGACGAAAGAAGCGAGCGACATGCTGTGTGTTGTAAAGTGGTGTGGACGATTTTGAAAGCAACCAAGCCTCGAGGACCAAGACCGAGGATGTTGGGTAAAGCGCTCGGCGGATACGGCTGGCGACCAGAAGCTGTGCATACTCTGACGACAAGGACGACAGACACCGCCTCGCTCGGGAGCTTGTGGGTAGGAAGACGAATAGTGTAGCTGGTTGGCGTTGTAGTTTTTGTATTTGCACACATTCCGTGTGTCTCTCTTTATATAAAAGCAAGGGAAAAAAGCAGTCGCGTCCGTCCCGTGCTCTTCTCGTGTACGTAGCAGCGGCGTCCTCGAGCAGCAGAGTCTCGGAATGAAGCCAAACCCGTCCATCGTTCCATCATCTCAACAGCGACCTTCTTCTCATCGCCACAACCATCTCGCAAGGTGGGTCGTTAGCTCAACTCCTGTCGCTGCGGTCCTCGCTCTACTCGTCGTCTTCAGCGTCAGCCTCGCTCGTCTTTCGTTTCTTCTTCTTCTTGCTCCCGTCCTTCTTCTTCTTCTTGTCTTTTTTCTTCTTCTTCTTCTCACCTTCGGCACCGTCGCCTTCGCCCTCGTCGTCGTCCTCTGCGTCCGAGCCGCTGAGACTCTCGTCGCTGTAGTCGCCCGAGGACGCTTCCGACTCGTCGCCCGGTCCAAAGTCCGAGTCCTCCTCCTCTTCCTCGTCGTCGTCCTCGATCTCACCTTCCTCGGGTCCCAGCTCCTCCAAGTACTCGTTGAAGCCGCGCTTCTTGGACGCCGCGCCGCCCGCAGGTGCCTCCTTCAGGTTGCGGATGCGCAGTTTCTTGGACGTGAGGAACTGGCTCAGCTCCGGAAACTCGCGCCGGTCGATCGCGCTGAACAGGAACTCGCGCACCGGCTCGCCGCCAACAGACCGGCAGCTCACGAGCAGGTCGAAGTTGCGGCTCGCGGATGACCCACTCTGGCCGGCATAGCGCTGGAACTCGATGAACTCGACCTCCTCGTACCGGATGAACGTCGTGGGCTTGTGGATGAACATGAACGACTTCTCGAGCGGGAAGAGCACACCGCTCTGCGCCTTCACGGCGCACTTGACGGCGCGGTCGCCGCTGTGGGTCTTGAACTTGCCCGACGTGTACACTTTCTTCCCGATGATAAACTTGAAGAGCGTCGCGACGATCTGCGGCAGCGCGCCGGACATGCGCTCGTGGATGTTGCCGTTGTACTTCTTGATCTCCTCGGGTGACAGGTTCACGTCGATGTGCACGTCCTCCTTGCTCAGCTGGAGCACCAGGTGCGGGTAGCCCTGCTTGCCCTGGCGGATCGGCTCCTCCAGGCTGATCACGAACGCCGTGTTGATGCCGTTCGGCAGCTCCAGCAGGAAGCACCGGTTGATGTTCGAGTACATGATCTTGTAGTCGAACGTCTTGCCGTGCATGCGCAGGAACGAGCCGTAGATCTCCACGCCGTAGCGGCCGCGCGGCGTGAGGAACGTGCCGATGGACTCGTCCAGATCCACGATGCTTTTGCCCGTGACGCTGCGGATGTTCGCGCGCTGCAGCACTTCGTCGCGGAACGCCTCGGCCGTGATCATCTCGTCCGTGCCGTCGCCCGGCGGCAGGTACACGCGCATCTCCACGAGCGTCTCCTCGTCGCCGGCGACCGTGTCATCCTCGTGGAACTGCAGCTCCACCTCGTTCTTGCCGGGCAGCGCGCACTGCGAGACCTGCTCGAGCGGGATCTCGAGCACGCTCGCGTCGCTGGCGCGGAAGTTGAGATTGGGTCCTTCGAACTTCATCTCGCCCCAGTTGCCGCCCGTGGACGACACCTTCTCCTGCTCGAGCTCGCGGTCGAACTGCGCCTCGACGTGTGCCTTGAGCTGCTCAATGTCCTTGCCCTTGAGCCCCGTGAAGCGCACGTACTTGCCGCCCTTCTGGTACACTTTGATGTGGTGGTTCTTGTCGCCGATGGGCGTCCAGAGCATCGTCACGATGTCGTCCTTGAGCAGCTTCTTCTGCGCCTCGGTCGAGCGGCTGCGCCAGAGTAGCCCGGACGCCGACAGCACGAGCACGCCGTCGCTGTGGCCCCAGAACACGTTGTTGAGCGTCGTCTCCGACATGCCGCTGTCTCTGCTGATGCTAGTGCTGCAGGTGCTCGCGTCGCTTGCCGTCACACGCACGCACGCACGGAGAGAGAATGGCGCCTCGAGCTATTCGCCTCGCGCTTCTTGCTGCTGCGTTTAGCGGTCGTTCGCTTTTGGCTCGCTTTTTATTGTTGGCGAAGACGGGGATTGGAGAATTGACTTGCTTCTTGTATGCTTTTTGTCACGCACAGAGCTCCTGTGCGGCACGCTTTGACTTGGGCGTTGTATGAAGTCTCCGCCACGCCACGCAATCAGTAGCCTTCCCTCTCTATCTCATCAGAGCATACTGGAATGAGGTTGTGACAGACCTCTCTCTCGTCTCGTTTCGCTATGGATTTGACTTGAACCCTTGTCTCCTCTTTATTGTCCATGCTTGCATCATAAAGAGGCTTTCGTTTTCGCGCCAAAAACTGTCGCGTCCAGAGATAAGGTGGGCCACCCCACGACCGTGATACAGCATATCGAGCACACAAATGCTGTAGGAAAGGCCGCTCGCGAGCAGTTCCGTCCGTTGCTCGACAGCTCGCTCAGGCTCATGCTGTGCGCGGCGCACAACGCAAAGCTGTCACTCGCCAGTAGCATTCGATGCCTATGGCATTGAGATCTCGCGAGCCACCCCAGATCCGCCCACGTAAGCAGCCAGTCATTCTCTTCGCTCTTTGCCAGACACCTCGAAGCGAAAGTGCTCCACCCACCTCAGCAGTGCCGAGAAAGTGACGCAGGTTTTGCTGCTCGCGTGACGCTCCCTCGGACATTCTCACTTCTGCACACCGCAGGGCAGAACGCGCACCGAATGTGCTTTGTCCACTACGCCGCAGCCTGTCCAACCAGCTGGGCGATGTCCCATCAGCCAGGAGCTGCTTGTTGCCAATGGAGTCGGCGCTCGCAGTCAAGTCTGAGAAGCCACACACACACAGCGTCGAAGACTCTCGAAATCAACGCAGCACGAGGCGCTGCATTCGCTTGGCGATGCGTCGATGCACTCAAGGCACGATGCACTGGATATCAATCAGGGCTTCTCATCTCGATGGCGTTGAAGCTGCCGATCAGAGAGGACTCGGAATACCCGACACTTCGTTCCGATGAAAGACGCGAAAACAGCACACGAGGCGGAAGATGGCGAGTGCCACAGCAATCCTTCCCTCTCTCTGGCCCTCTCAGATCATCCCGCCAGTCTCAGCGGGATGCGCCGACGCATCGGGATCGCGAACTTCAGCGAACGGATTCTGAACTCTGAATGTATCGGCGGCGGCAGAGCTCCTCCACCAGAGTTCAGCGTCCACTTCGAAAGCACAGCGCCATGTGGATGCTCGCCATCGTTTCGCTGCACCAGAGCATACCCTAGTCCGAGCACTTTCAGGAGCATGAGTATGCAGCCGTCTCCATCGCTCTTGTCCGATGCTGAGGTTTCCGGCGCTTTCGCTCGCTCGCTCGACAGGCGGGTGAGCGGGCTTGACAGGCGGCGGCGGCAGACATTTGGCACGAGGTCGCGAGCGAAAAACCGAGCCGAGCCGAATGAGCGAAAGAGGATCCATCAGCGAGTGTCCTTTCTATGGCAGGCAAAAGTTCAGCTCAGTCAGCGGACCGAATTGATCAGCTTTGTGATCCCACTCCAGGAGACGATTGATGGCTCGCTGTCAAAGAGATCGCGTCCTCAGCGAGATGTGGCAGCGCTCTCCACGACAACGCTCGCAGCAACAGCTTCCTGCAGAACTGCCAGCGGTTTCCAGTCCCCACACTGAGCTCTCGCTGCACCTCGCCAGTCTTTCGCATATCGCTAGACCAGATGTCGCTCTCCCCTGGTATACCTCTGCTCGCTCGCGATCACGCGCGACGATTAGCTCACGAAAGCCACAGGCAGAAAAGATGCACCGAACCACCCACCCAGCCACTCACGCTATACAGCAGGCGAGTCGCAATCCTTTTCCTCGCTCCGGGATCTGCCTCATTGGCCCTGGTTCTCACGCACTCTCGCACCCTCGCCAGCTTCTCTCACTCGGCAATTCGCGGTCTCCAGCACCAGACAGCTCTCGGCCACACCACTCGCAGCCCTCGCAGCCAGCATGTGGAAACTCGGACTCGCGAGCCTCGCGCTGAGCGCGCTCTGCGGCTCCTCCTTCTCGACCGTCGCGGACGCCTACCGCCCTGGCGACGAGGTCTGCAAGCTCAGCGACTCCAGTACGTGCGCCGTGGACTCGATCACGACGTCCAAGACCGACGGCAGCACGCTCATCTACCCAGGCGGCGAGACCCGCTGCGCGTTCGACGACACGAGCGTGCCGAGCGCCAACTTCTCCACGAACGCGACCTACTTCTTCCAGGTCTTCCCGAACGCTAGCAAGGACAAGAAGAAGCTGCTGCTGTTCTTCCAGGGCGGCGGCGCATGCATCGACGACAAGACGTGCAACTACGCGATCCAGTGCTCCGTGGCCGGCGGCACTTTCAACCCGAACGCGCGCGCCGCGAGCTCGGGAATCTTCAACCGCTCAGACCCGGACAACATGTTTGCCGACTGGAACATCGTGCACCTGCCGTACTGCACGGGCGACCTGCACATCGGCAACAAGGTGAACGGCTCGACGGAGACCGGTCTCGAGGCGATCCTGGGCCACCAGGAGTGCATGAAGCAGAACCAGAGCATCCACCAGGTCGGCTACGTCAACACCATGGCCGTGCTCAAGTGGACGCTCACGAACTACCCGGACCCGGAGCACTTGATCATCGGCGGCTCGAGCGCCGGCGCGCTCGCGGCCCAGATTCTCAGCGCCTACGTCGCGGACGCCTACAAGGTGGACCAGCGCGGCATCCGCTACTCAATCCTCGCGGACTCGTACGTTGGCGTGCTGCCGAAGGAGAAGGCTGGCGGCGAGCTCGTGCGCTACTACGGCTCGTGCGACGTGGACCTCAAGGCGCCGGCTGACATCATCGCCGGCTGCAGGACCGGCAAGGTAACCGTGACCGAAATGCTTGTGGCCATGCTCAAGCAGACGCCGTACAGCGACTGGCTGTTCATCGACAGCAAGGCCGACAAGACGCAGCGGTACTTCTACCAGATGTTCAAGGACGGCATCTACGCGTTCCCGTTCAAGAACCTGATCAACGGCCCGGACTTCTTCACCAATATGACCACGATGATCGACGCGTACAAGACCGTGAGCTCGCGCGTCTCGACGTTCTTCGTCGAGAGCGAGCAGCATGTGTACCTCATGTACGAGGGCTTGTTCCACAACGCCACGTCCACCACGGGCGACAACCTCGGCAAGTTTCTCAACCAGTGGCTGCTGCCGCACAGCAACTCGTCCAGCAACAACAGCAGCGGCAGCAGCACGGGCGGCGACGCCAAGACGCCGAGCTCTGCCGCCGCGCCATCCACCTCCTCCGTGGCTTTCGTGGTCGTCAACAGTCTGGTCGTCCTGCTTGCGGCGACCATGCTCTAGAGAGATCAGCAGTTTTATAGCGAGCGAGCAGAACCTCTTGATAGAGAGAGGTACACCGCACTGTCTTCCATCTTTGGGCAACAGAAGCGAAGCAAATACACTCACAGAATGGATGTGGCGAAACGAAATGGTTGGTTGCGACAGAGAAGCAGAGTGCACGCCACAAGCTCCTTGTTTATAAGTTATGGTTGTGGAGGTTGGCTGACGAGCCTGCGACGGCTGCCATACACTGAAGCATAAATATGAAAACTCTCGACTTCCTCCCGACTCAGACGAGCACGCCGTCGTCGGTATCGCTGTCGCCACCAGCCGCCACGGCCGTCTCGGGCAACGTGATCGGGTCGTAGCGCGGCTCGAGGATCGCCGCCAGCACCGTGTCCAGCGGCGTGAGCTCGGTGCCACTAAGCACGGACTTGAGGATCGCGGTGGAGAAGCCCGAGACGAGCGACACCTTCGCCTCGCCGCCGAGCGCCGGCACGTCCTTCACGCTGCCGTTCACGTTCCAGAAGACGAGGTGCGGCACAGCGTAGCCGGCTGCTTCGAACTCGCGCTTGAGCACCTGGTAGTTCGTCTCGAAGTTGCGGTCCGCCTGATTGAACTGCATGTCGGAGATGACGATCAGGCGATCGGGCATCTGCTCCGCAGCGAGCGCGTGCTTCTTCGCGAGCGCCAGCACGGCGCGGAACGCCGCCGCGAAGTCCGTGCTGCCTCCCCACGGCGCCGCGGACAGGCTGCGCACGCGCTGGTAAAGCGTCGCGCCGACGACGTGGTGAAACTGCGGGGTCGACTCGAATGTAAGCACGAGATCCTTGTACGCGTCAAGCGCGAGCGACGAGACGAGCAGCCCGAGAGCAATGGACACCTCCATGGGTCGGCCGCTCATGGACCCCGAGACGTCCGAGAGTACGAGCGTCTTGTTCATCGAGCCCATGGTGCTCGCGTCCTCGACAATCGCCTTCCACTGCGCCTCGAGCAGCTCGTCGACCTCGCCGCGCTTCAGGTACTCGGACACGACCTGGTGCGGGAAGAGCGCCGTGGCGTTCACCTTCGCCTCGCCCTTCGCTAGGCTCTTCTTCCACGCGGCAAACTTCTCGGGCAGGTGGCGCTGGAACGCGTGCGCCGGCTTACCGTGGATGTGCATCGCGACGCTCGGCACCTTGCTGAAATCGATCTCATCCCACTTGTTCGCGCACATGGCGCGCTCGACGATGCGCAGCTTTTCGCGCAGAGGAGCCAAGTACATCTTGCGCAGCACGGCGGGGGAGATGCCCATGTGCTTGCTCAGCTTCTTGTTCATCTTGAGCTTCTTATCGAGCGCTTTCTTCTCGGACGGGATCCACTTAGCGCACAGCGACACCGAGCTCTTCTCTCTGCCTTCCTTCAAGACCGCGAGGTCCTTCACGAGCTGCGCGCGCAGCAGCTCGAGCGCATCCTTCTCGACCGGCGAGCCCATCACCGCCATCGGGTCGTCGAAGCGGCCGTACTCGCCGATGTAGTGCGCGAGGTTGTGCGAGAGCTCCTTCGCGTGGTGCGCCGCGAGCCACTCGAGCGCCCATCGGCCAATCTGCCGCTCGCCCTTGCCGCCGCGCGAGTCGCGGATGTACGCCACCATCTTGAGCGTGTGCAGCGCGTTCTCGTCGTACGACGCGCTCAGGAGATGCACGAACCGCTCCTTCTCGACGTTTCGCAGCGCTCCGTAGAAGAAGTCCACGCGCGCGATGCCACTCGTGACCTGCGACATCGCTCCGTTCCAGGTTGTGGTGGTGGCGGATGGCGACGCGGCGGCGGTCGTGGCAGCGAGCTGCTTGGCGGCGTCGGCGAAGCTCGTCATGGCGATGAAGGGGGAATGGATGGGACTTGGAGCGGAGGATGGGAAGTTAAGAAGTGAGCGTTGGAGAACGGCTCGTTGCTCTCAGGGTCGCCGGGTGGTCTTGAGTGTGTCGATAAGAGAGAGCGAGAGAGAGAAAGCGCTCTGGTTGATGCGCTGCGATTGGGTTGAAAATGTGACAGGATCCGCTGATGTGAATGGAGGTCGTTTGGTGTGAGTGCTGGTGGCTGATAATTTGTGAGTGCTGGTCGTTGAAGTGGGTTCACTTCTTTCGCGGGTGTGAGAAACTGGTTGGCTGCGGTTGACGGGCTGACTGGGTTGAACGGAACTTGTCCGTCCTGATCTGTTGGCTGACAGATGCCCCCTGGGGGCGACGAGAGCTCTCCAGTTGGGAATTTTCGCAGTCGTCCCATGGATGCCTCGTCGAGACAGTCGAGTGTTGGTTGCTGCATGTTTATGATAGCAACATTCGTGGATGCCGACATTGAGCGCCATCTCTCATCCGATGCTGCTGGCGCTGCATGCACTCACCTTGCGAGGGCGATATCAAGCGAGCTGCTGCTGCTGCTGCTCGTGGGCAGGCTGACAGGTGCTCATGAGAAGCCGGCACTGCGCAATCTAGAGGATCGACGCGTCTTTTTGATCGCGAGCTGTTCACGCTTTTGAGTTGACAAGCATGACATTCGAATTCTATCCAATCAGCGCCTCGTAAATGCAGAATTATCTCTTGAGACGAAAATGAGCACCACCGCTCGCTCGCAGCATCCCGTCGACGCGCAGTCGCTGCGTGCGAGGCATGGCGCGACATCGACTTCTCTCATTCCTCAAATTGCCACGCACCGCATCACAAGATCCACTATCATGAGCTCAGCCAGCTTCGTCGCTAGCCCTCTCGCCTTCGGCCACCCTTTCGCCCGCTCCACCACTTCCGCTAACACCACTGCCAACAACAACAACATGCCGTCCACGCCGCACTTGCAGCGCCAGCAGCCGCCGAGGAACGCCTTCGTGCTCAACTGGGAAGACGTCCTCGCGCCAATGTCCTGGCTGCACGAGCGGGTCGGGCTGCGGCCGTCGCGCCGGGCACTCGCAGCCGCGCAGGCTTTGTTCGCCAGCGAGCCGTACCTGCAGCAGGCGATAGCTGCGATCGAGGCGCAAGCCATCGAGCTGCTCCGCGTCGCGTCGACGATGGGTCCGACGTACGTCGTGACGGAGCGCAGTCTGAACTACATGGAGGCGACGTGCAGCTCGTTCTTCCCGCGCTTGGCGCTCTGGCTGCGCCAGCAAGGCGTCCGCGTCCTCGCCGCGCCTCGAACGAAGTTCGCGTCGCCCATGGAGCAGGCAGCGTGGCGCGTCAACCTCCTGCAGAGCATCTGCCGAGACGTCGTGGCTCGCAACGCCAGCAGCGACGTGCAGCAGCGCATGCTCAAGAGTCCCGAGTTCGGCACGCTCGGACTGATCCAAGTGAGCGTGTCCGAGATGGACACGTTTGCGTGCGTCAAGGCGATCGACGTGGCGCCGTTCCTGCTCCCAAAGTGCGTCCGCTTGAGCCAGCAGTCTCCGCAGCCGGAGCTCCTGAGTCTCGAGGCGTTCTTCGCGCAGCTGCAGATGTTGCAGCGGTATGTCGTGGCGGCGGCGGCGCACTCGAGCGCGTTCGCTGTGAACCTGTGAATGTGTCAGGATGTTTGAGTCAACAAGAGAGAGTCGAGTACGGTGAAGTGAATAGCAAATACGTTTGATATATTAGTTTGGCATGCTCCTTTGAGACCTCTCGAGTTCGTCTGGCTGGGTGGCGCAGACTAGCTAGCCTCGGGGACGAGCTCTACTCGAGCAAAGCTTGTCGACCGAGCCACGCCGCGGTCACACACGCCACCGCAGTCACTCCCGGCAGCACGCTTTCAGTCGATGACGCTGACGTTGGCGAGATGGTGCGGGCGAGCGGCGCATCCACAGCCGCGCCAGCGGACCCGGAGTCGCCTGCCGAAGCTGCTCCTGCTGCGTCGGGGTTGGTCGAGTCCGAGCCGCCGCTCACGGGCATGAACGTCGTGTTGGGGGGCATGAGCGTCGCGACAATCGTCGCGTTGCTCGGATTGGTCGAGTTCGCGCCGCCGGTCTGCGGCACTTGGTCCGAGGCTGCTGCGGCGGCGGCGGTGGCTGTCGAGGTCGCTGCGAAGCAGACAGCCACGACAAGCAGCAGCGTCCAGCGCGAAGAGATCTGCATCGTGTGTTTGTTTCTCTCTCTGGCTGGGCTGCTGGGCTGAGTTGTGGTGCGCTGCTGGCGAATCGCAAAGTGAAGAGCTCTCCCGCGCTCGCAATGGAGCTCCTCGCGTCGTTAGCCTCCGCAGTGAACAGCGAAGCGGCGGCGTCCACTGCGTAAAGGAAGGCGGCGACGTCGTCGTCGCGAGCGAGTGCCAGCTGTTCACGAGGAAGCGTCGCACGGCGTCGGCTGCTGTTGGTGGGAGACGTATTGACAGCACTTACGGCAGCTCGCGGATATGCAATCACGCGCGTTGGCTGAGTTGCTGGCTTCGAGGCTCGTGCGTGCATGCGTCTCCTGATGCGTGCTCCTTTGCCAATGTGCTCACACTAACAACTGAACACTTCGATGAGCACTTCAGCGAGGCTTGGACGAATTAGCACCGAAGTGCGATACTGAAACCAAGTCAACTCTAGCCACTTCAATATCACTCGCAGACTCGAAAGAACCACCTTTCCAACGACATCGACGCGCCAAGCACGACACGACTCCGAGACCACGCGCGCTACCTCCGCAAGTTCATCACTCCGCAAACACTCGACGAGACCATTTTTGTGTGACGGCGCATTCTCCCACTGCTTCTTCTGGCGTCAAGGCGACCACATACACACCGACCCAGGCGCTGCCTCGCATCACGCGTCGTCGGCACCGACCGGCGAAGCAATCCATGATCCGTCAACCAGTGCAGCGACGCGATCGCGGCCAACACGGCTATTGGAGGTCGTTTGCGTACCAAAGTACACCTCACCTTTCATCCTCATGTGGACCAGCCGAATCGTTCGCTGTAGAGCGCGCGCACCAGTTGCTGCAGGAGGCTCAGCGATCAAGTTGTGGCTCAACCTGAGTGATCTCTCAATTTGCATGATAAAGTACCGTTGATTTGCCGTTTCTCGTCGGTTTTGACGGCCTGCGACGTGAAACATCTTGGCTTTGCACTCACAAAAAGCCTCGTTTCGAAACAGAAAGCTGGCTCGAGAAAAGAGGCTTTTTGTGTAGCCCGCAAAAAGCCTCTTTTCTCCGGGTCACGTGGCTCGGAGAAAAGAGGCGTTTTGTACATACTGAATCCAAGACGACTCACGTCGCAGACAGAAATGTCATCCCTCCTCCGCTCTCAAAATCTAGAAACCAACCTCAAATTTCATGAAACTGGCAGCGGGCTCCAAAATCGCGACACGAAAGCACGCGACGAGGAGAGACCCAATTGAGCCGCTCGCGCTCTCTTTCTCTCTCTCTCCATCTCCATCGCTCCCAGCCATGCTGCTCCCTGTGTCGCAGGAGGAGAGCTTCGGACTCGACCGCGCCAGCGCGTCCCCTCTCAGCGGCGGCGTCGGCAGCAGCAGAGACCAGAGCAAGTCGAAGAGCCGCCTCAAGGCGATCAAGGCGAGCGCCGCTGGCGCGCAGGTCTTCCGCACCTGCTCGGCGTTCCCCGAGTACTTTGCGCGCGTGGTGGACTACCGGCAGATGGACCTCGACGCGACGTTCTACCAGATGGTCACACTCTGCGTGCAGCCGTCCAAGGTCTACAAGAGCGCCTACTACCGCAAGCAGACGAAGAACCGCTGGGCTCGCGACGACCCTGCCTTCGCGGTCATCCAGCTCTCCTTCCTGCTGGTGCGTCGCCTGTATAGTGCGCGCTCTGTCTACTGTGCGCGGCAGGAGTGCTGACTCTGTGCCTATCTATGAGTGTGCGAGAGCAGGTGGCGACGGTGGCCTGGGCCGTGACGTTCCGCGTGAGCAGCGTGGCGTCGTATCTGTCGCTCATCTTCCACGCCGTGGTCGTCGAGTGGCTCGGCTTCGGCGTGCTGTGCGCCACGCTCTGCTGGTGGATAGCCAACCAGTACCTGCGTCTGCGCTCAAAGTGAGTGTGTGCTGTGCTGAGCTCGTCTCGCACCTCCTCGATTGTGCTAACTCTGCTGCACCGACTCAGTCAGGGCATGGGCGACACGTTCTTCGTCGAGCAGCGTGTGGAGTGGCAGTTCGCATTCGACATCCACTGCAACGCGTTCTTCATCCTCTTCATCTTCCTCTACGTCATCCAGGTGCGCTTGTGTACACATAGTTAAGAACATGCGGCCGAGTGACTCAAACATGTGTGTGCGTGTGTGTGTCCCTCTCTCGCTCTCAACAGTTCCTGCTCGCGCCAGTGCTCGCGTCCGAGTCGTTCGCCGCGCTCCTGCTCGCGAACGCGCTCTACTCCCTCGCCTGGGGCTTCTACATCTACATCACGTTCCTGGGCTACATGGGTGCGTGCCTACTTGTCCGTGTGTGCGACTGCTCTGCGTGCACAGCTCTGAGCATGATCTGCGCTTGCTTGCGTGCTAGCTCTTCCGTTCCTGCATCGCACGGAGCGCTTCCTGGTGCCGCTCGCGTTCGTCGCTGCGATCTTTCTCTCGTCGCTGCTGCTGCAGGCGCTCTTCGGCGCACGCGTAAACTTTGCGCACCTGTCGTCGCGCTATTATTATGCGTCCTAGGCGAGCGAGTAGCGCGACAGTGTCCCCGAGTGAGTCAGTCGATCACGGCAAGACAGCGTCGCGACAGCGCGAGGCTGCAGCTCAGGGCTAAGCAATGGGAGCATTTGTGGGTCGCTAGGACCAGTCGATCACGCGTTCGGCTCGTCACTGTTTCGTCTACCTGGTTGCGCAGAAGCGCTCGTGTGGCTCTCTATTCCGGTGTGAAAGCGCGCTTTCTCGCGCGAACGATCGAAATCGATTCAACCAAGAATTCGAATCTTTTCTGTTCCAATGTCTATCCGAAGCGCGCTGCTGCCTTGCGTTCGTTCTTCGAAATCGCCATACTACAGCGCAGTGTTCTGAAGGATGCAACACTCCTGCGCCGACTCAGAAAAAGAGAAAGCGAAGCCAAGTGTGTGGAGCTCATCCGCGTCAGCGACCAAGCCAAGGTCTGTGTGTGTGTGTGACTCTCTCTATGAAGGCTACGAGGGCACCTGCTCACCCATCACTATCTCTCCGCTCGCTCGTGCGCCAGCCATTTCGCGCTCTCTTCAGCCGTCGTCGTCGCGTTCTCTGTCCAGACGACGCTTCGCAGCCGAGTCGGCTTCTCGCGCTCTCTCTCTCTCTCTCTCTCTCAAGCTCACACTCCGACAGCAAGCGAAGACGAGAATGGACTCGCTGCGGCGCCTGACCAGCTCCGTGTTTGACGGCAACTCGCGCCTGGGGCTCGGCGGCGTCGGCCGGCGCCAGAGCGGCAGCGGCAGCGCCATCAGCGCCTTCCTGCAGGGCTCGAGCGACCCGGCGCTCGACCTCACGTTCATCACCGAGCGGCTCATCGTCTGCGGCTTCCCCGTAGCCACGCCGTCGAACAAGAAGGCGAACGAGATCAACATCGACGAGCTCGCGGCGTACCTCGAGACGCACCACAGCAACCACTACCTCGTGTTCAACCTCAACGCGCTGGAAGACGCTGCTGCGAATGCTAGTGGCTGCGGCTCGCCTGTAGACACGAGCGGCTCAGCGAGCCCGTCGCCGTCGCTCATGGACCAGCTGTTGAGCAAGCGAGCGCACAGCGGTAACACGCACGACGCCGCGCAGGCGATCGCGGCCAAAGTGCGCGAGCAGATGCTTGAGTTCAGCTGGGAGCGCGACGGCATGAAGGCGCACACGCCGCCCTTCGACCTGGTCTTCCGCATCTGCTACAGCATCTTCGCGTGGCTCTCCCTCGACTCGCAGAACGTCGCTGTGGTGCACTGCCAGACGGGCAAGACGCGCAGCGGGGTCGTCGTCGCCTGCTACTTGCTCTTCGCGCGGCTCGCGGACGATCCGATCGACGCCTTCGTCGAGTTCTACCGCAAGCGCTGGGACATGAAGTCGCTCACGGCGCAGGCGCTGCGCAGCAAGACGCCACCGTCGATCCAGCGCTTCCTCGCGAGCTTCCACGAGCTCATCGACGTGCAGAAGGCGCCGAGCGACAAGCCCATGCTGCTCAAGGCGATCATCTGCCGCGCGCTCCCCGTGGAGCTCCAGCCGTGCATCCAGATCTGGGACGACTACAAGATGATCTTCTGCACCGACACGGCGTTCGGCGCGAATGCGGCGGCAGCAGGCTCGAAGGACGCGCCAGTGCTCGACTGGAACGGCGACGACGGGTTTTTGGCAATTCTCTGGGAGCACGGCGTGGAGCTTGACGGCGGCTTCTCGATCCTCTGCTCCTTCGGCGACGAGTATGACAGCGGCGACAGCGACGTCGACGCGTCCTCGCGCGTGCTGTTTCGATACGCAGACTCGACGTGGTTCCTCAGTCCGGGCCTCGTGACACTCACGAAGGGCAAGCTTGACATGATGAAGCAGTACGAGCACGGCTTTGACGACGACCTCTTCTCGGTCGACCTCGTGCTCCACGAGAACAGCGCGAAGCCGCGCAAGAACTACGTGCGGCTCGACTACACGGGCAACAACGCTGTGCGCCAGGGACTGATCGAGATCACGAAGCACCACGTGGTGCTCCCGGACCCGGCGATGCACTCGAACTTCATCCGCATGGGCTTTGGTGAGACGCCGACGACGTTTGCGCTCCAGCGGTCGCAGAACGCGCCGAACGTCGCGCTCGATCTGCTTCACTCTGAAGGGCTCGCCGCGTGCTTCGCCAGTGAGAACAGTCCAGGGAAAGAGGCAGCAGCCCAGAGCGCAGGTGCTGTGAGCTCCAATGGCGTGGCATCCTTGGCAGGGACACAAGACTACCAGATGCCTACGGGCGAGCCGACGACGAACCACGCGACTGCGCTGCGTCGACAGACGACAGCCGAGATCGTCGCGATGCAATCCCAGCGCTCGCGGTACTCGATCCCCACGGCGACCGACGCGTCCATCTGCCAAGTGTGCAAGGAAGACGACTACATGATGCGGCCGCAGATCGTTCGATGCACAGGCAAGTGCGGCAGCTTCTACCACACGACGTGTGTGGGGCTGAGGAAGATTCCGTTCGGACTCACGACCATGAGCGACCGGACGAACCACGGTGTGTACGTAAAGAAGTTCTTCAGCGCTTGGGAGTGCGACTCGTGCGCGCTGCCGCCGCCACCGTCTGCTGCTGGTGCCGCTGCCACTGCTGGATCTTCAGCAGCTATCGAAGTGCCTGTGGGCATGACTTTGGTTCCGACTTCGTGGGCGAGCAGCTACGTTCCGTCAGAAGGAGCAGCAGCTTCGAACAACGAGCTTTCGACGAGTGGAGCCAGCCACTTTGCTCCGAGCAGCCACAACAGCGACAGCTCAAGATTCGCGTCCGCTGATCTGTCTGGTCAGGCGTTCGCCAGAGCGCTCGAACTCAGCGGTTTGTCCTCCGAATCCAGCAACCAGCAGGAGAGCGAGTCCGCCAAGCTCGACAAACTCCGAGACTTCCTGCAAGCGAGCGGCGTCTCCGTTGAAGATTTGCTGCGCGCCGCGACGACTGCGAACGTCTCGATCGCTCCGACTGCAGTGGATGGAGAGGGCAGCCCGCAGCGGGTGAGTACAGAGAATGGAGGTTTGAGCGTTGCCACCGACCATTCGCAGCCATTTGACGGAGCGGCTCCAGATCGCGAGTCAAAGCTCGTCAACGAAGGGAAGATGGCGAGTCCAGAGCGCGTGGCGGGTGCGGACTCGTCAAAGTATGCGGAGCTGCAGCCGCCGTCGCCCTTTCGCGAGCGCTCAGGTGACGAGCACCAGACAACCTCCGACCCTGCCATGGAGAGCAGTCATGCTAGTGCTGACGTCAAGGTGGCTGCTCAAACTGGAGAGCAGAGCGTCGCTCCGTCGGCGGCAGTAGCGACAACAAGTCCTCTTGGCTCGAGTGGCGGCCTGATGAGGCAAATCGCTTCACGAGCTCCAGCGGATTCATCGATAGCGCAGTTGCCAGCTGCTCCTCCTGATTTCAAGTCTGCGCTCCTGAAGGACATTGCGGCAAAGCGGAAGATGGATGACGACGCTGACACAGCCAGCAACACTTCACCGAGCGGACCATCGCCTGAGGGCAATGCTGCAGAGTCGTCGAAGTACGAGATGATGCTGAAGCGAGGCGTGCCGTTCGAAGCGGTGCAGAACTGCATGGTGAAAGATGGAGTCGATCCATCCACGCTGCGACCACTGCAGCCGCAGTCACAGGGAGAATCGGCGCCAGTTGAGCTAATTATCGCTACTAGAGTCCGCCTCAAAGATGTGGACGAGTTCCAGAGCTACTTCAGCATGCTGCGTCTCGGCTGCCAGAGAGAAGCCGTGAAGCAGAAGCTGATCATGGACGGATTGGACTCGATCATCCTCGAATTGGGTCCCGACGCGATCTACGACGACGTCAAGCACAAGATCACGAATGCGCTGCCAGTGGAGGAGAGATCCAGGCTCCAGGACGATATCAAGACTGTGCGTGAGCCTCGAAGCCAGCGGTCCGCGATGGCTGGGAAACCTGGTCCAGAGCCTCAACCTGCTACTGAAGAGCAGCAGATGAAGGACGTGCAAGAGGACAGCGCGGGTGCTGTGCTGCTGAAGAACCACGAAGTGTACGCCAAGTACTTCAAGATGCTCAAGATGGGTCTGCCCGAGGACGCTGTCCGACACAAGATCAAGTCCGAAGGCGCTGATGAGCGCGCACTGGAGCTTGGAGGCGACGCACCGTTCTCGAAACTGATGGAGACGCCGGGTGTCGTGAAACTGGGTGACGACCCGTTGTATTCGAAGTACTTCAAGATGCTCAAGATGGGATTGCCTGAAGGAGCGGTTCGCCACAAGATGGTGACTGACGGCGCTAACCCGAAAGCCCTCGATTTAGGTTCTGATGCGCCGGTGTCGGCTCTGTCAAATGCATCTGGGGTCGCCTCGAAAGACGGAGCAGGAGCGAAAGCTGGACTGAAGCCGAAGGCGAGGCGCAAGAAACTCCACTGGCAGGCGATCTCAGAGGACCGACTGAGCAGCATCAACCAGCAAACGATCTGGGAAGACAAAGGTGACGATGACATGGAGTTTGACATGGACATGGACGAGCTCGAGTCGCTCTTCTTTGCCAACAACGACGCGAACGCCAGCAGCAGCAGTGGCGGCGGCAAGAAGAAAGCGGGTCAGGGCAAAGCACTCAAGCGCAAGCAGAGCGTCACTCTGGTGGACGGGAAGCGAGCCATGAATGCTGCGATCTCGCTCGCTCGAGTGAAGCTGAGCTACAAAGAGATCGCTGAGGCGGTGCACACGTTCGATGCGAAGGGACTCACAGTGGAGCAGCTGATTGGGATCAACGAGTTCCTGCCGACACCGGAAGAAGTCGCGCTCGTGTCGGCGTACACTGGCGATGTCGCAGTCCTTGGCGAGGTAAGCGATGTGTGAGATGCGACAACGCACTGGTGACGAAGCGCAACTGACTTGCCTTTTCTTGTGGTTTTGCAGGCGGAGAAGTTCATTCGGGAGATCTCAAAGGTCGAGAGGTACGCCTCGCGTATGGAGTGCCTGGTGTTCAAGCTCGCGTTCCCGTCACGAAGCGCCGAGCTGACGGCGTCGTACACCAACATGTTCAAAGCGTGCGAGGAAGTGAAAGGGAGTCGGCTGCTGAAGGTGCTGCTGAGCATGGTGCTGAAACTGGGAAACACGCTCAACGGCAGCGGCGACGACAACGGGATCAGAGGGTTCACGGTCGACTCGCTGCTTCGTCTCGGACACACGAAAGCAGTGAACCAGAAAACCACGGTGCTGCATTACCTCGTTCGCATCGTGAAGAAGCATCATCCGCAGGTGCTAGACTTCCAGGACGAGCTCAAGCGCGTCCCGTTGGCTGCTCGCGAATCGTTCGACACGATCGCAGAGGACTTTGGAAAGCTGCAGAATGGCTACACAAGGTTGAGCACGGAGCTCGCGATCCTTCAGAGACAGTCGTCCTCGGGTGACTCACAAAGCGCAGCGACTGCGAGCTCGATGCAGGTGGCGGCAGCGATTATCGAGGCGCAGATGCAAAAGCTGGACGAAGACATCAAGCGAGCGCGAGAGGAGGTGTCGAGCGTGTTTGACTACTTTGGCGAAGACCCGGACAAGAACGCCACGGATTTCTTTTCGACGCTGACGTCCTTTTGCACGGTACGATCGCTTTCAGGTCTGCATTTGAGGTGCTGGCGATGCACTGACTGAGCTGTTGTTTCTGACATGCAGGCGTTTGACGCCGCACGGAGGGAAGTGGACGCAGTCGATGAAGCTGCGCTGCGAGCCGAACGCCTGAAGCTCCGACGGTCAGGAAGTGTGGTCGCGCGACCGCAGCTCAAGGCGTCAAAAGACGCTGCGAGCGCTGTGACGAGCACGTTCCAGCTGCGGATTCGAGAACGCACGCAGAGTGATCGGGATCTCGGGACGCGACAGTCGCCGTCCGCCACTGACAGCAGCTGAGAACGAGCGAAGGAGCTTGACTGCGAGATGTCAATGCTGCGGTGAGAGAGTTGTGAGGTTTTCCATTTGCAGCTCAGTATTTAATGAAGTTGCGCGGCTTGCAGGATAGTCGCGGTCTCGTGGTGGTGATGTATGGTACGTCTCTGGCGCGAGAGCCCATTGGTGTGTTTCGCTCAGCCAGGTTGTGCATACAAATCGAGACGGCTGGACAGCAGATGCGCTGCAAGGTGAGTTTCAGTCTGTCGCTTCCGAACAGAATGTGAACGCCAGAGCAGCTTTGGGTTCTTGATTGGCACTCGGGAGCTCAGCCTTCCTGACAGAAAGCGACTTGAAGCGCTCAGAAGTAGAAAGCAACCTACAAATGCGGACGATGTTCATTGACCGCGAAGGCGCTCCACGCGAGCTTGCTTTCGCGCACACGCATTCCCCCACTTTCGAATCTCTCGGCAAGGCAAGCAGACAGACAAGCGGCGCGCTTCTCCGAATGGCGGCACAGCTGTCCAGGAAGGAGTGAAGCACGCATCCGCCAGTGCGACTGCGGATTAGCCAGACGAGACGGAGCCAAAGGCTGCTCGACATCCCGCTGCGCCTCGTCAAGAACATCTTCAACGGACACAGAGGCTGCGGCGATGATATATGATGATGATGATGATGATGAAAGGTAAAATGCATTTGGTACGCGGTCGACCTACAATAGCTGTGTTGGCCGCGATCAAGTCGCTGTGCCTGGTCTTGGGTTTGCTCACACGTTGCTTGAGACAGCGGCTCGCCGCCGGTCAAGTTGTCGTGCTGCTATAGTCCGCTCTCGCGCATTCATCTTGGGTCCGGCGCGCTCGGCGGTCTCCACGGCGAGCGACGTCTCGATCCAGTGGTTGACGTCCTGGTCCATTCGTTCTTCGATTGTCTGAACACAGTCGCGATGGGTCGGCGCATGCGCCTGGATCGACATGCACGAGTCCATCGCGATGTTGGCCGCGCAGTCTGCCATTTTGTTGAACTCTCGGTAGTGGTGAGCCCAGCTTATCATCGCGGTGTCATCGGCGAGTGTTCTTGCTTCGCGGTAGAGCGCCGCGAGATGTGGCTTCTTCGGGGAGCGGTGCATCCGGAGCTGGACGTCACCATGGAAACGACGAGAGCGCACATGAGGATCAAGCACGAGCGCCATTGTGCTCGATCAATTTGGACGCGCCGCAAGCGACGGCGCACGGTGTGATCGATTGATGATGACGTCCGCGACTTCTATAGCTCACCGGGATGTCACATTGGCGCTTGGCGGATCGCGCGACGGCGCCGCTTCTTCATGCTCCTGTGAAGTCCTCGAAAAACTGGCGAGTCTCCCAGCTGACTCGCTCTCGAAGAGCAATCATAACTTCGACATCTCGTTGCGAGCAAAGCACGGCTCGCCAGCGGAGGAGCGCGATGCTGTGCGATCGCGGCTGGAAACTCTTGTGCAGCAATGAGCGCGCCATTTCCCAGGCTGTGATATTCGCTTCTCCGCAACGGTGTTGTTCTCCACGATGCAGTTCCGGACGATCTTGCGGCGGTTTTCAGCGTGAGCATTGACTCGAGAGCACGCTGAGCTGGAGGTGAGCTCCTGAAAGCAGCAAGAGACGAGTGAGCATATGATCAAGACGAGACGCGAGCAATACCGCTCGTTCTTCGGCACAAGTTTCACGTGCATGTCTTCCAGCGCTCTGTGGTGTGAGAAGCAAACAGGTTTCTATTTTAGCAAACCATTTTCATAGCGTACAAGGTTTGCTGACAATCAGAGCTGCTCTCTTGCTTGTATGCTCTTCTTTTCTGGTGGATTCTCGTGTCGTCTTCCTTCAGCTCCTGTTGTCTGCACGAGCTCAGCGCCACCCGACGCTCGACTTGGGCTTGCGAGCCGGCGTTGAAGACACGACCCGCCTCACCGGTGACGACGAGAACGACGACACTGGCGCTCGCACGCGACCCGCTGCAGGGCTGCATTCGCGAGAGAAACGCAGCAGACAACACAACGCAGCACCGTACTTCGAGTCAGGATGCATCCAAAGACAGCCAGCAGAACAACAACTCATCAACACGTACACTCGCGACGCAGCTGGCACCGTGCGCAGGATCTGCCCTGGTTTCCTCGGAGACTGCGTTCCTTGCGAGCCGGGCGACGGCGTCTTGGGCGAAAAATGGAACGACACCTGCTTGGACAGCGCCAGGCCCGACTTCGAAGCGCTCTCGGGGGACTGCGTCTCGAGACGGCGCTTCTTCAGGATGCTGCTCGTTCGACAGACGAATGGTTCACACAACGGAAGAGAGTGCGTATCAAGATGACAGATCTCCAGAGCAACACACGGACAGTTACTAGCAGCGACGCACCTCTTGACTTCCGAGGCGTTCGCGCTCGGACGCTTCCCCAGCTGAGATGGCTGCGTCGCCTCACCCTCTCCTGCCTGCGTGTCTGCTTTGTGCACATTCGGTCGTCTCTTCTGTCGCATCGGCGTCAAAGGGCCGAAAGTGGACGACGACGATGTCTTCTCCTGCTCTGACAGACTCGCCAGCGTCGAGCGGCTCCTCAGGATGTTTTCCGAAATGTTCTCGACGCCGTTGAGCCCTCTGGCGTTGTTCGCGCTCTTGAGTGCGATGCTGTCCCTAGAAGTAATTGATCAGACATACCACACAGCGGCGCGCAATGCAACGTCAGCCCGAATTGCTCGCAATATCTCAACGCCGCCAAGTTGTCAGCTCAACGTACTTTCGCGAGTACAGGCTCCATCGTCGTGCGGCGACCGGCTGCTCGGGACTCAGCATGGACGAGTTCGTGAGTGGTGCGAGCGCGTGCTGCTTCTTGAGCTCGTCCTCTCGCGCTTTGCGCCGGTAGTCTTCCTGGCGGTACTCCTCAAGACGCTTCTCGTATTTCTTGCGGAGTTCTAGCTCTGCTGCGAGCTTCTCCTGCATCGCCTGAAGCTGCGCCGCTTGTGAAGAGATCTGCAGCAGAAGCAATGCGTACACAGCAGCGCAATGCGTTAGCACTCGATATCGTCAAGAAACACGCAATACGGTCAAGCAACGACGCACAATGCCATTCAGCCGAGTGATCTCGACGCGGTCGCTGCGCCGCGCACTGCCGAGCTGCACGTGCGTCACGCGTGACGCGAACTTGAGCGTGTCGATCGTCTCGCTCACGTCTGCGCTCGCGGGGCTCACGTGGATGAGCATGAGCGTCGGGTTGTCGCCGCCCAGTGAGTCCTGCAGCATGTGCGTGAGCTTCGAGTTGCGGAACGGGATGTGCTTCTCCTTGGCGAGCAGTGCCGACATGACGTCGCTGATTGCACAGAGCGACTTGTTGATGTACTGCGCCTCGCGCAGGCGCGCGCCGGTCGTCTCGGTCTTCGCCAGGCGCTCCGATCCTGCGAGGTCGACGAGCACGAGGCGTCCGGTCGTCGTCTCGCCGCTGGCTCTGCTCGTGCGCGCAATGTCGATCAGCAGCACACCGTGCGACCGGCTGCTGTGCTCGTTCTTGCTCGTGGAGAACACGGAGCGGCTCGCCGCGCCTCGCTGGAGCGCAGCGTGCACTTCGCTCGCGCTCTCCACGGGGATGCTCGTGACATTCTTCAGGTACACGCCATGCTCACCATGGCGGATCTCCACTGCTGTGCGCGACGTGCCCGGCGGATATGTGGACGAGGACGCGGCGCCGCACGTCGGCGGGCTGAAGAGCTGCTGGGTGGACTGAGAGCTGGGCTGCTGCTGGGCGGATGAGCCGTTCCCTGGACTGGAGTGCGCGCCAGAGGCAGCGAGCAGGTCGTAGATCTCTTCGTTGTAGATCTCTACGAGCTGCAGTGTCACGCGGAAGTCGAAGAGGTGCTTCTGCTCCTGCGTCGTCTCGTAGATCAGGTCGGTGGCGCGGAAGTAGACGCCGCGGTCGCCCTCGAGCCCTTGCATCGTGTGCGTCTTGCCGGCGCCGGACTGTCCGTAGGCGAAGATGCACGCGTGGCGGCCGTCCATCGCGGCGGCCACGAGCGGCGCCACGTCGCGGAACACGTGGCTCTGTCGCACAGACACCCATAGTCCATTCAGTCAACCGTCAGCGACCCTACAGAGAATGGTGAGCACACACAAGCCAGCACGCCACCGTACCTGTGTACTTTCTTCATCGAAGACGCGGTAGAACGAGAAGCTCTTGACGAGCGCGCCGTCGTGCGCCGCGCACACGCGCAGCTCCTGCTGGGACGCTACCTGCACGCGCATGCGCTTCTGCTTGGGGCTGTTGCTGTCGCTGCTGGACACGTCGCACTGCTGCTGCTCCTGCTGTGGGTCTGCCCCCGCCTGCTCGTGCTCTTCGAGAGCCTGCGGCGCAGGTCGCACGCGGCAGAGCACGCGGATGTTGCCCTGCAGGTCGGCCACCTGGTGCTGCAGCTTGCGGCGGCGCTTGCGCTCGTGCTCCAGCGCGTGCCTGGCCGCCTGCTCGCGCCGCTGCCGCTGCTGCAGCGCGCCCACGAGCTCCTTGCCGAGCACGCCGAAGTCGCGGCTACAGATGCGGATGGACGCCGCCACGTCACGCTTGAGCGCCTCGAGCGACGTCTTGAGCTGCTGCGCGCCTTCGCGCCGCAGCGCCTCCATGCGCCTTTGTCTGTGGGTCATGTCCTCACGCGCCATGGGGAAGAGGGATCTTACAGACTCAGCGAGAGAGCGAGCGAGTTCGTCTCGTGCTCCGCTCTCGCTTTTTGTATGGGAGGCGAGCGCCTGCGGCCGATTGAAGCGCTTTTTGAAATTGGGATTTCGGCGCGCAGATTTGAAAAGCAGACCTGGGAGAACGGATACATATCAGGACGGTTTTGTGGGAATAAATGCGTTCTGAGAGGAAGATGGGTTTAGAGAGAGAGCTCTGGTGTGGTGCACGTACAGTGGAAGTGGTCCACATCGCTTTGTTCCGATGATGCACTCACGCTCTGTTCGGAACGATGGGGATGGGCAACTCGCTCTCTTTTCGGAACCGAGCGAGGAGGATGAGGATGCGAGAACAAAAGCTCAGCTGGCCGCGGCGCGCTGCTCGGCGTTTCGCGCGTGCCGTCGGCTCGCTGGCTGTAGCTCCGAGCCTGCGCACGGCGCTATTGCTACCAAACAACAGAGTTGGCTGACAATCAGCAATACTGCTCGTGTCCGCATGCCGCGTTCCCTCGCTCTCTTTTGCTGTAACAAGGAGTGTATACTTCGCACATCCCGAAAATGGTTTCCCAGCTCAATTGCATGATCCGGTTATAGTGGCTAAGACGCTCTCCAATAGAGCAGATGCCCGGATAAGAGATCGCTCAGGTATACGAATCCCTCCTCTGGACTGTATAGTCCATCCTCCTAATCCCTTCTTTTTCTGAGGCGGTCCCTCGTTTCTGAACAATCGTTTGCGTTTGCGTGAGAGCCGAGCGGCCACTTCATTCGAGACTTGATGCCCGCGGGAGGCCAGCAGAAGCACCAGGAGCTCAACTGGCGCGTGCTGCTGCTCGTGACGGCCGCGACGTCGCTGCTCACCGCCGCCACCAGCTTCCTCGTTTTGCGCTCGGCGCACCCACGCTCCCACTCGCGCTCCCGCCCCGCAGCTGCCAGAGCGCAACAAGAGACCAAGGAGGAAGAGGGAGAAGCGGAGGAGGAGGACAAACCCATTGGCATCATGACGCAGGAAAACGGTATGGATCACATGCACGGGCTCTGTCTGTATCTGTGCTGTGTGTAGCTAACTGGTGGAGGACTGTGTGCGACATAGCAGTGGTGTACTTGAACAACCCGGACGCGTGTTACGACTACGTGGTCGGCTCGGAAGACTCGGACGAATTTGACGACGTCAAGGTCGTCGCGCGCGAGATCTGTCCGCCGTGGTAAAGCTCCTGGCGTGTGAGCAGCAGCAGCAGCGCATGTAGTGCGGCTCCAGAGCTGATGCGTCTCCCCCCTTCTCTTCTGCCTTTGTATCAGGAAGCACGCGCGCGACGAGGACATCACGGTCAAGATCATCGCGGGCGGCATCACGAACCGCCTCTACCGCCTCATGTGGCAGGACTATGTGCGTACTCTCTCTCTCTCTCTCTCTCTCTCTCTCTCTCTCTGCTTGCTGTCTGCGTGGCTTTTATCCCTCTCGTTGCGCTGCTGCTGATGCGATTGAGCTGCTCGTTGTGTGGCTGCAGTCTGTGCTCGTGCGTCTGTACGGCGACAACACGGAGGCGTTCATCGACCGCGCCGTGGAAAACAGTGCGTTATCCATCGATCTCTATGGCATGCGCACGTGTGTTTGCTTGCTTGCGTATGTGCTGCTAACAAGCAGGCGTGTGCTGTCATGCGTTTGGTATCGTGCGAACGACAGAGCTGTTTGCGCTGCTGTCGGAGCAGGGCTTTGCGCCGACGTACCACGGCCGCTTCACGAACGGCCGCATCGAGGGCTGGATGGACGCGCGTCCGCTCGAGCCGGAAGAGATGGGGCAGGTGCGTTCATGTGCATAGCGCTTGCGTTGTGCTTGCGTTTTGCTCGTGCTGATACTGATTGTGCCTGCGATTGTGTGTCGTGGCTGCTGCAGTCGAGTCCTGTGGATTTCTTGGGCATGATCGGCAAGGAGCTCGGGATCATGCACGTGATGAACATCGACGCCGACCGCAGCCCCGTGCTCTGGGAGGTACGCTGCAGCCAGCATGTGGAGCTCACGCGCAAATGTGGGAACCATATCTGACACAACCCATTGCTTGCGTGTATGTGCTTCCTGAATGCGCTTGCAGAAAGTGGAGCGCTTCGAGAAGCTCGCGTTCGAGACGAAGATCGAGGACCCAGCGAAGCGCGCGGCCCTCGAGAAGCTCAACCTGCCGGAGCTGCACAAGAAGCTCCAGTGGCTCAAGTCGGTGCTGCCGTCGGAGCTGAACGGCGACGGCGCGGGGCTCGTGAGCGCGGACCAGGAGCTGGACGAGGTGACGAAGCAGGCGATCGCGTTCGCCTCGGACGTCGTCTTCTGCCACAACGACGCGCTCAGCGGCAACATCCTGCACAACGACGCGTGGGACCGCGTGCAGATCATTGACTACGAATACGGTGCGTGCGTGTGTCTGTGTGTTGCTTGGCTTGGGCTGTGTGGTTCGGTTGTTCATGCCGCATGCGTTTGCTCTCTCGTTGCGCTCGCACAGGCGGCTACAACTTCCGCGGCTTTGACTTTGCGAACCATTTCTGCGAGAACTGCGGCTTCGAGCTGGACCTGAACCTGTACCCTGGCCCGGAGCAGCAGTTTGCGTTCTTCAAGGCGTACATGTCGACCGCGGCGCCGGAGCTGCTGCGCGCGCTGGAGGCGAACAAGGAGTCGAAGGCGTTCTTCCACGCGCTCTACGACGCCGTGAACCGCTACGCGCTGGCATCGCACCTCTTCTGGGGCTTCTGGGCCGTCGTGCAGGCAGGCCACTCGAAGATCGACTTTGACTTCCTCGAGTACGCCGGCAAGCGCTTCGACGCCTTTGACGCGCAGAAGAGCTACTTCTTCGCCTGAGCTGCGCGCGCGTGTGTACGAGGACGAGCAAGTAAAGCAAGCAGACAGACGATGGCCGTGTGTATATGACGAGCACAAAGAGTGTTTTCGTAAGCAGCATGAGTAAATGGCGTTGTGTATAGATGTGTTCTTGCCTGAATCGCCCTACAAACGCTTGTCGTCCTCACATCTCTCTCTCGTGCTGCTCATTCTCCATAAAGTATACAAACCTTCTTTGCCATGTTCGCGCGTGCGCGGGCGTGTGCGTGTGCGCGCGTGTGTGTGCCTCTAAACAAGTCTTCGAAAACGCACGAGTTCAGCGCTTACGCTTGACGTCGCTCGAGTTCTCGAGACTCATGTCGAACGCCGGGAGGTTGTCGAGCGACGTGGACTCGCTCGTCTTCTTGAAGTAGCGGTGGATGATCACCGACGGCTTGTCCGGCAGCGCCAGCGTGAGCTCCACGTGCATGCGGCCCTTGTCGTCGATCGTGCGCACGTCCGTGAGCAGTCCGCGGTAGCCCGAGAGTTGTGTGGTCGTGCGGATCTGGCTCGGCTCGCCCGTGACCTTGATCACGTTGTTCTTCACGTTCACCTCCTGCCCGAACTTGAGCGTCTTGGTCTCCGTGAAGATGCGCGTGCGCCGCGTGATCATGAACTCGCCGGCTGTCTGCTGGATGATCACCATCAGGTCCAGCTTGTCCGCCGCCTGGCGTGCGATCAGCGGCAGCCCCATGGCTTCCAGGTAGTCGTTCGTCGAGTCCGAGTCCTCGCGGTCGAGCGACCAGCGGCCCGAGAGCTGCAGCGCGCCGGCGCCCGCCGTGTTGGGCACCGCAGGTGCCGCCGCAGCCGCCACGACCGCAGCCGCCGCTGCCGCCGCTGCAGCCGCACCCGCCCCCGGGTTGTTGGCGGACGGCACGGACGCCACTGGCACCGCCGGCTTGAACGCGCTGCGCACGTGGTTGAGGCTCAGCTGCGCAGCCGCCGCCGCAGCGGCAGTGGCCACGGGCGTCGGGTTCGCCGCCACGGCCACGCGCGGGGGGATCGTGATCGAGTTGCCCACGACGCTCGTCGCGTTCGCCGCGTGTAGGTTGGACGTCGCGTTCATGTTCATCATGACCTTGTTATCGCGAGCAGCTACATAAACGAGAGAGAAACGCACAAGCAGGCGGGTGGGTGGGGACACAGTGAGCACGAGTAGACACAGAAGACGCACGCGCGTCGCATTGCACGGATTCCACGCGCAGTGCGCCGTCGCCATGGCCGCACACACGCACGCGGAGAGAGTCGAGATGGAGCCACTCACCCCCACGCGTTCCCGATTTATGCCGAACGCGCTGGCAAGAATTTCAATTTCTGTTTTGCTTTTTGGCTGGCAAATCGACGATGAGGTTTACAATGGGGGCTTTCACAATTGATATATAAAGTGCTGCCTCAAATCGTTGCCACGCCGCAGCTCCTCGACGAGGACAGCAGACAACGCTGCCATCCTGTCCGTGTCGTGCTCGCCCTTGTAGCAGCAGATGACAATGTAGATGCTAGAGCGGTAGCTGTCGCGGAAGCAGGACATGCGAATTGGATCGCGCCTCGAATGCGCTCTGAGTAGCGTTTCAGGCACTTATTTTCGCTCACTCCGCTTCGCGATCGATTCTCCAGTCAGTCACACTTCTCGAGACTCCAGCGAAAGAACCTGAGAGAATGGAGCCCCAGCATGCAGAGTCTGTCACTAGCGACGCGAGGTGCGCCGCCTCTGTAGCTGCTGCTGCTGCTGAGCACTCATGCACGCTCGCTAACCTGCCTCTCTGTCTCGTGCACATAGCTCCAGCAAAGTCAACTGCACCGAGTCCTGGAGGTGAGCTGCTCAACTTTCTTCACTGGTGCGGCTTCACCACAGCGTCCGTCCGCCATGAAAGTTCACGCATGTCCTGTTGTCTTAGAGCGTTCGGGAGCGACACGGAGGCAGGACGGCTGCTCAAGAAGCTCTACTGTGGCAACACGAAGCCCAAGGTGTCCTATCCGAGTGCGTGCGCCGCTCTTCATTGTTCGCAGAGTGCACCAATCTCGCCAGCCTAAACCTGACAGACGTTGGCTCTCGCAACAGAACTGACGACGAAGCCCCGCGACGCAAGCGCGCCGTTCATCCCTGGCGGCGGCGCGAACCACGCGGACTCGCGCACGCACGCGCTCTCCGCCAAAGTCTCGGAACGCGCGATCAAAGCGCCGTCGTTCGCGGGCAAAAGTCGAGCGAGCGGCTACCCAGAGGTGCGTCGTGTGGCTGATCACATGATGGAGCAGACTCGCCCTTGACGAACTAACACATGCGATCTGAAACAGATCCACCCGATCGACTACCGTGGCGTGCGCCGAAAACCCTTCAGCGAGATCGAGAAGGAAATGAACATGATCAAGCGGCAGATGGAGGCATATCGCGTCTCCTACATCAAGTACTCACGCTGTCAAGCTGTTGCTTTGTGCCTCGATCGCTGCAGCTAACGTAGCTCTGTGATCACGTGTGCCTCGCCACTCAGAAAGAAACCAAACGCCGAGAAGGAGAAGCTGCAGCAGGTGTTCCAGTACAGCCAGGGCAGCATCCTCCCGAAGGAGCTCCTGCCTGGATCAGGTAGGTGTCTCCACCAACCCACTCTACCCTTCACAGCCTCTCACCACACTGACTCTTCGATCACCACACCTAACAGATCTGCTCGACCGCGAGCTCTCGCACGCAAATGTGCTTCGCGTGGGTCGCAAGACCAAGGATCGCCTCGAGCAGCTCGAGGAGATGTACGACCTCGTGTTGGACGAGGTGGAGCAGCGCAAGAGCTTCATGAGCGAGATGATCGCGCTCGGACGGCCGGAGAAGGCGGTGCCAGTCGAGCGCGAGGTGCTCGACCGCATGGGCGAGCTCCGCCGCATCCACCAGCTCATCCTCGCAGAGAAAACCAAGGACAACAACGCTGGCGACTGACAAAGTCAAACGATGTAGCCTTTCCACACAGCCAACCAAAATCCTAACAAAACCTACTTTCATTTGCATCCTCAAGACCTTCGTCTTGTCCTTCCATTGAGACAAGACGCCTCGGACGCTTGCGCCAAACTCAGGGTCGCTGACATCGCTCAGTCCTCCTTCGACTCCGCATTGTTGCTGTTGCCATTGTTGTCCTGGGGTACGACGAAGACGCTGGCGAAGCTCGCGTCGAAGATCCGCTGCGCACCGCGGAAGTACGGGAACTGGAGCCACATCATGAGCAGCAGCTTCGCGTGGTAGAAAAGCGGGAGCCACGCCACTTCGGCCGCGAGCGCCGTGACGAGGTAGTCGAGCGCCACGGCCACGCAGAAGTAGACGAGCCACCACTCGTAGCGCCGCGCGGTCTTCTCCGCCAGCGCACCCATCGTCACGTACGCGGGGAAGCCGAAGCCCACGAGCAGACAGCCGCGCGCCGTCACGAAACCTGGCGTGAACATGAACATAAGCCCGCCGAGCGCCGGTCCCTGGGACCATAAGTCCTTCATGAAGTGAACCTGGTGCTCCGGCACGACACGAAGCATGATGAGCGCGCGCATGAGGAAGTTCGCGGCTTCATTCTCGTTGGCGTCCACCGCAGCAGCGGGCGTGTCACGAATGCGGTTCGCGTACGGGTTGAAGAGCGGGCTGAGCAGCGTATAGAGCGCGATGTCGCCGCGCGTCACGGGCGAGTGGATCCACGCGAAGAAGATGTTGCACACATACGTGGGCACGGTCACGAACGCCAGCACGAAGCGCGGCAGGAAGAGCGAGACCATGCTTAGGAGGCACGCGGCGGCGGACCAGAGCACCCAGTACTTGAGGATCGTCTCGTACGGCCGCCACTCGCTCATCACCAGCTCCTCGATGCTGCGCGAGCGCGCGAGGCGCTGGGACGCAGTGGTAGTCGCGACAGGACGGCTCGCTCGTCGCGCAGTCAGCGCACCACTGCCAGCAGTAGTAGCCGTCCTCGTCGTAGCGAGTGCGGGTCGCTGCTCCTGGCGGCGTCTGGACAACAAACGGCGGTGGCGGATGATCATGACTGTGCGGATGAGCGGGTAGCCCGTCGTGAAGAAGCTCAGCAGCGACTCATTGTCCCAGACGCTGACGACAGCCTCGGGTGTCCAGAAGAGCAGCGCGTAGGCGGCGACGAAGAACGCGGCGTGCGGCAGCAGGATCGCCAGCGTGCGCGACGTGTCGCTCAGCGACGCCAAGAACGACCGGTAGCGCAGCTCCACGTTGCGCTTGAAGAGCAGGTAGCGGATGCGGATCATGCGGAAGTAGCCGCGCCGGATGCACACGACCACGAGTAGCGTCGAGAGCGCCACGGCCGCCTGGTGCACCGGATCCATCTCCTTCACGTACTCCACGCTGATCTTGAGCAGCGTGATGAAGTGCGGCAGCAGCGCCTCGGCCAGCGCACTCCCCGCCTGCACCACCGGCACGCACACGAGCGCGAAGAGTCGGAGCCAGAGCCGCAGGAACTCGTACGAGCCCAGACACGCGTCCTGGAACGCCGTGCCGATCGCCGCCCAGTCCGTCTCGTACACGAACGCTGGCAGGTTGTACTGCGTCACGTTCAGCAGCTCCCACGGCACTTCCACGGGCATATACTGGAACAGCATCTCCGCCGCCGCTGGTAGGCTCGCGCTGGTAGACTCTGGGATGGGATTGAGTGTGTCATCCCCAGTTGACTGGAGGAGATCCGTTGTCGGTTCTGCTTCCTGCTGCTGCTGCTGCTGCGCGCATGCGAACGAAGCACCGACAGCCAGTGCAGCCACCAGCAGCAGCAGTGTCTGCGGCCTCGTGGTCGTCCGTCGCATCGACTGCCAGCTGCGCATGCACACAGAGACGCGCTGACGGAGATGCGAGAGCGCAATTGAGCCGCTTCGTCTTCGTCTTTCAAATACGAATCGCCCACGTGGCTGCTGAGAATGATGGTCGAGTCGAGTAAAAAAATGCTGGTATTTTTATTGTCAGATTTATTAATACGCTTTTTGTATGTGTATTATGGAAATGCGGTAAATATTCCGAAATGCGGCAAATATTTCGAAATGCGAGATCGAATCGACTCGAGGACTCCGTCGAGCGCATGATCCCGCGCGTGGACCTCCTTCTGGACTTCGCCATGGACAAGCCGTCTCCACGAACTGGAGATGCGCGAGATGTATTTGGAGCTGACGGCTTCGGCGACTGGAGCAACCGGGACACTCCCCAGCCATCAATCGATTCCAGAATCGGATGCATCATGCAAATGTCCACATGAACGCTACCATTTCCTATCCTCGCTGTCCAAAGCAGACGCAGTGGTGGTTCACACACACCGTTCACACCACCTTCCTGGCCGGCTGCAGCTGCTTTGTCAGGTACGTGTGGCGCTGCATGAGTTCGGCAAGCCGTCGCTCGAGATCCACGAGATCCGCCTCGCGCTTCTCAAAGTCCTCGATGAGCAGCTCAGATTTGGCGAAGCCCTCCTTGCCCTTGAGCTTCTGCGCGAGCTGCCGGTTCGCGTCACGCTCTTTCTTCCTGCGCGCGAGCTTGTCGCGGTTCACCGTCAGCGCTTCCTCGAGCTCGGCGGACTCCTTCTTGAGCGTCTGGTTCTCCGCGAGCACGAACTGGAGCTTCTCTTTGATGTGCGTGAGCACCTGCACCGTGCTCGTGGTTTTCTTGCGCAGCTTGTGGAGCTCCTCGTTGCGCTCCTCGATCTTCTCGTTCAGCGTCTGATTCTCGATCTTGAGCTGCTCAAAGTCGATCAGATGCAGCCCCTCGGCGAGCTGCTCCTTGGCGTGCAGCTGCTGCTCGAGCTTCTTCAGGTGCGTGCGCAGGTTGATGTTCTTGAGCCGCACTTTCTCGACCTCCTGATCCTTCTTGATGTCCGCGGCCTCGAACTGGCTGATCACGCGCTTCGGGATCGGCTTGCCCGTGCGCATATTCTCGGCGTTCTTGGCGATCTCGCGCTTAAACTCGAGGAACGAGTCCTGGATCTCCGTCACTTTCGACTCCTTCTCGTCCAGCCGCGCCTGCAGGTCGAGCGCGATGCGGTCGTACTGGCTCTGCGCGATCGCCATCTGCACTTTCACCTCGTGCACGCTGCGCAGACACTCAAGGTACCGCTTCTCGTTCTCGGTCGCCGTGGACTTGTCCTCCCGCCGCTGCTCGGACGCGCCACCGCCGCCGCCGCCGCTGGTCTCCTGCATCTTCTGCAGCAGCGTCGCGATTTTGCGCTGCAGTCTGAGAGAAGCACGTCCACACCAACGTGAGCTCACGAAACAAACTGAAGAGCTACAGACAAAGCGCAGAACCAGGCGACGCACTTGACGTTCTTCTGCTGGATCTCGTCGCGCAGCTCGATGGACTCGTCGATCGCGGCGCGCAGGCGACTCGCCTCGGCCTTGAAGTCCTGCTCCTCCTGGACCGCGTCATCGTGCTCGGGAACCATCGACGGCATTGACGTTTGACGTTTGCTATCGTTCTCTGGAGCAAAAGAGCGCGCGACACATAAGACCGAAAAGGCGCAGCAGCGACATCACCGCTAGACGAAACCACCATCGCTGTTGCCAAATCACCTCACGTATCCAAGACGACAAGCACCTGCCACCCCTCGAAGCGAAAAGCAAGCATGAAGAGAAGAAGAGTGTGCTTGCATCGCGGCTGGAGCAGCGCGGGTTGCCTGCAACTAGCGTCTTACAGTCCTCAGATGCCCTCCATTCGTTGATGTCCTGCTAGTCCTCATCCGCTCAGAGTTATGGACAACTTGGCGCCAAGCTCGTTGTCTGCATGCGAATCCTCCTCCTGCAACTCCACTTGCAGTCGCTCTCGCACTCGCTGCACCAGATCTTCGGTCGAGCTGATTGCAGCAGGCTCTTCGCAAAGCTGCCGTAGCTCCAGCGACGTGAATCTGGCGGTCGTGACCAGCAACGCGCTTGGCGAGAACGCAGAACACACCACCTCGCAGTCTGCGAGAGCGATGCTGCCACCACTCGCGAGCACGGCGATGCGCAGCACAAAGTAGCTCGGGCGTTCTCTGCCAATCACCATCCCGCTCCACGAGGAGATCACGCTGTAGCCCTCGCGCACACTTGCGTGCTCTGATCCATTTCCACCGTGCGCTACAGCACTCGATCTGCATTGTCGAGCCTTTCGATCGTCGAATATGAGCGACGCGGCGAGCTTGGACTCTGACGGACGACTCGCTTCGATAGCGTCCTCAGTCGGTAGCACCACCGTCTTCTCTATCCGAACGAACGAACAAATGTGCGTCATGAGAGCGATGAGCGGGATCTGCGGAGACTCGAACACGCTCGCACCGAGCTCCTCGTCCGCAAGTCCGAGCACAAGACTGAGTGTCTCTCTGTGGACGGCAAGGTCGTGCGCTTGACTACTTCGCGGCTCGTAGCACCGAATCGCAATGCCGCAGTCGTCGAGCAAATACACGGACACGAGGATCTGGTCGTGTCCGAGAGCTCGAGTAGTCTTGAAGAGCAGCTTCTTCTTCTTCTCTCTCGTGTCAGTTGCTCCTTTGGATTGTCGCTCTTCGTCTTTGTGCTCTGGCGTGAAGTAGTTGGTGATGAACAGGCGATCACTCGTGGCGCCATCGTGGCGCGACTCAATGCCGACGTGGTCGATGATCAGCTGCGCCAACTGCTTTATCCGCTTCTCACTCTCGTCGATCTTGGTTTGCTCGATCATGTTGTACGTCTCCGCCATGTTGCCCAGCAACAACTCGAGGTCGTCGCCGATAACGTGGAGGATATCGGCGCCTTCCACCACGAACGACAGACGAGAGCTCGTATCGTGGATGTACGCGTCGACGCGGAGCACTTTGGCTCCCAGATCGAACCTGTCGTCTTCTGCTTCAGCACCGCCTTCTCCTTTGCGCTTGCGCTCGCGCTGCCTCGTGAACCCGACGTCGAACACCGTTAGGATCACACGTCCAAAGCCGCTGATGGCCCGTGTCCTCGTCAGCACTTTCAGCCCTCGCTCCGGCGCCTTGTCGATCAGCTTTGTCGCGTTCGCGGCGTGGTCCTGGACGAAACTCTGGTTGATCGGCGTCACTTTCTGCTTGGCGTAGAGGCGATCGCGCTGGAAGCTGATCTCCAGTCGCAGAGGAGGATCAGATCCGTCTTTCGCGTCGCCGAGCGTGTCTGCCACCACTGGAGTCTGCTGACCTCGGAACGAGTTGCTGTGAACCACCTTCGCCGTCGGCTTCAGCGCAACATCCGTTCGCCTTTCAACGATGTGCTGCATGAGCTCGTGGACAGCGGCGGCTCGGATCAAGTGCGCCTTGTCAGGTCCCACCACTTCGCGCAGATCGTTGCGTCCCTCGACGAGCGCTGTGGCGCCAGAGCTCGAGTGTGGATGGTAGAAGTTGAACGTCATGACGAACGAGTCTTCCTGCTTGGTGCGATCCACGGGGATCTGCGACACCAGAGTGTCGACGATGACTGCCTTCATGAATACCTGGACGATCACCAGCACGCCGTTCGCGCGATAGCTTCCCTTGTGAATCATCTCCTCCGAGTTGTACGTGTAGCAGCGCTTGATCAGTGCAGGCTGCTCCACCGACTGCTCCTGCGTCTTCTTGCCAGACGATGCGCCATCGCGAAATGTTGGATCTAGAAGCTGGACGCACGAAGAGAGCACGGGTGCGTCGCTCAGGCTTCCGCGCGCACTGAATGGCGATCGCTTGACTCGGGACGGCGGTCGGGGCGGCGCTTGCTTCTTCTTCTTGCCTGTGACTCGAGTCGACGTGGATGCTTCGACTGCGCCGAATGGGAGCTGCGCCACAACTCGTCCATTCAACAACAGATCAACGCTACTTCTTGTCGTATTCGACGAGTCGCCACGGGCTGCAGATTCCCACACGAAGCACGCCACGAGCTCGCGGCTCATGCGCTTGCGATCACTGATGGAGCTAGCGTTGAGCCACGAGACAGTGCTCGCAAAGTACGACTCGATCTCGCTGTCTGCGAGCACCAGGCTCTGCTCTTCGCACGTGTCTGGCAGGCAGATACGATACTTCAGCTGTCCGACTCGCTGTTGAGACAACGATGGAGAATCCGGCGAGGCTGTCATCGGCGGATCGAATTCCTGGCGTTCCACTTGGATGTACACACGCACAACCTCTCGCTTGGTCACTAAGTGGTGCGGATTCTTCTTGGACGGGATCGCGAACGGGAACCTCGCCAGGATGCGTCGCGTCTGACATCCGACAACGCTTCTGTCATCGCCATCGTCGTCCTCACCGTCAGGCGAACTCTCGGCATCTCTCTGGAAGCGAAAGTGCTTCACCATGAGCTGCAACGCTGGCTTCGACGAGAATTTGGATCTGAGCACAAAATCCTCGCAGTCACGCTGAGAGATCCGAACCGACAGCTTGTCGCTTGATTGGGGCTGGTAGAACTCGACTCGGAAATCGTCGGTCGCGTGGTTCTCAAAGACGCTGCAGAGCCACACTGCGTTCAGCCACGGACTGCGCACTGCCTTGCGCATGAGTATTCGACCTGGCGAAGTCTCGCGCGATCGAATGCCCAGTTTCATCGCCGTGTTTTCCTCGATGAGACTCTCTTGGCAGTGCTGCTCTCGGTGTTCTTTCGCTGCCAACTCTACTGTGCTTGATGCACAGTATTTGCGACGACCGGTGACGCTTTCCTCGCGAGAGATTGTGCTTTGAGTGGTGCGGAACAGGTGTAGACGATCGAGTACGAGCTTTGGTATCTCGGACGGCTCCACGAAGCACGCCTTCGCTTGCCGCGCACTCATGCGCTTCAGAATGCTCTCGAGACTGAACACGGATCGCATGTCTTTGCCATTCGACGAGTTGTGCACAAACACATCCACCTGGACGCGACCTCGAGACAGCTCGGAGATCGTGACTGTCGTGAGGTACCCACTCAAGTGGATCACGCGGCGATACAGTCGAATGGCTCGCGGTCGCACCACCAGATCGCATACTGCTGCTGCTGATGATGATGGTGGTGGCTCCGCTCCAAGAGTCTTGCCTTTTTGCCGCGCCTGCAAGAGACAGAGCTGGACAAGACGGTCGTACATCTCCGCTCTCGTCTGTGGCGGAACCTTCACGTTGCCTCGCTCAATGGAGTTTGGCGCGAGTAAATTGTCGACATCGGACTCGACGATCACTGTCTGCCACCGCCAGCTACTCGTCGGGTCGTATGCTGAGAAGAAGATGCGCAGACAGTCGTGGTACACGTTCACGACACATCGCTTGCCGTCCAGCTCGTGGCACTTGCGATAGACTTGCACATCGGACAGCACGGCGTCCATGAGGTTGAGCACACACGCCGTTTCTCCGCTGTCTTGACTCGTCATGAGTGCCGAGTCTCCACCACGACTCTCGTTGGTGTTGAGGAGCGTGACGACACTACCAAAGAGTCCTCGAACTGGCGTCGTGCGACTGATCTCCGGTGCGAGTCCCTGGCGATCCATGACGAGGTGCGCGCAGCTCACGATCGCTTCGACCCAGCACGACAGCGCAAAGAGCAGATCGCCATGTGAACCCAGCGAGTGCGCACGCGTCCGTGTTGGCCAATCTGCATGCTGCAAGTACCTGTCGAGAGCCAGGAGGTTCTCTCGGGCAATGCTCTGCTGGTTCACTTCTTGCAGCTTCGAGTGGAAGAACGACGGCTTGCCCAGCAGTCGCCTGCCGAGTTTCCAGCTCATATAACTTGTGCTCGCCTTCGGGCCGTCGTAGCGCTTCGTTGGCGTCAGCAAGATGATCACTGCCTCCATGACAACGATGAACTGGATCGCCGGCTTTTCGATCGCGCTGATCTGGGTCATTTGGAGAACGATCTGCGGCTGAGAGAGCTCGAACAAGTGCTCAGCGGCGAGCTCGAAAGCGTGCTTGATCTCGCCGTCAGCCATCCGTTGCGTATCCTTTTCCAGACTGCCACTTTCGGCTCCCTGCTCTGGCTCACCACTCACGCTCTCGTTCCCTCCTGCTCGATTCTTCAGCGAGCCCTTCACCAATATGCACAGCGGAGCCGGCTGGATGGCAGCTTTGAGCGCCGAGAACGCTCCGAGAAACTGGCGCTGGGGTGGGTCGCTCAGCCCAATGTCGCTCTCGAGAATCACGTTGTAGCCGATGCTCACGGCGTGCCGGATTTCCGCGATGTCGAACCCTTCCCAGTCGACTGCCGTCTTCGTCTTTTTCTTTTGTGCTTTGCTTATGTTCCACGGCGTGTCGTGAAGCGATTGGAACGACGACGATGTCGACTGCTTAAGCGAAGCGCCACGATGTGTCTCTTGTGGACGACGCGGCTCCTCTCGAGACGAGCAGCGGTTCATGACAATGAAGAGCCCTGGGAGCGCCGACAGAAGCTTGTCCATAACGGCAGCTTTCGAGCGCAGCGGCACGTCATGCGCGAACACTAGAACCACTGGTCGAGGACGGTGGTGCGGGAACCCAGCGACTTGCACCAAGTGCGCCGGCACAAACCTGCTCTCGACATCCTCTTCGCGAACCGCATTCTCGCTCGCTTCGATCTGGTCCAGAGCCACCTCTCGCTTATCGAGAGCATTCGCGATCAGGAACGGACCGTCGTAGCCCAGATTGTACGCAGGGAGGACACTTTGCAACCGCGTGATGACGGAGAAACTCGTGATCCACTTGAAGATTGTCGTTGCACCTTTCCAGCCGCTCGCGAGTCGTTTGAAAGTGTCTTCGTGGAACTCCTGGTCTGCCAGATACGCATCCAGCAGCGCATTTCCCAGCGAAGACTCGCGCAGATACCTCCTTTCTGCAGCGACGGCGATCTTCTTCATGCGTCGAACAAGTCGCACAGTGCAGCGGAGGAAGTTGCCTGCCTCCTTCCACCGCACGCTCGAGACATCCACCTCGCTGTCGCTGTCGCACGTGAACAGCATGAGCATGCGCACGAGTCCAAGAACGAGCGGCGTCAGCGGCTTCTCTGTCGCCACCTCAGATCCAGAAGAGTCGCTCGCGCGTGGTATCAATACCATCTTGAAGCACGCGTCGCCGAGCTCTTTGAACTCCGAGATCTCGAGATTGTCGCTCGCGGCGACAATGTCGGCCCGTGCGCTGAACAAGTGGCGCACTTTGTGCATGCGGATGCGGCCGAAGTGCCCTCGCACCACTTTCTGCATCGCGATCGTGCTCTCGAGGACGAGCAGGTTGTATTGCCTGACGCGAACCAGTCGTCGCGCAAGCATGCCTCGCGCGAGTCGCTGGATGATGAGCGACGCTGCGTTCTCCCAGTACAACTTCGCGACGCGGCGTCGCACGAGGAACCCGCGCACCGCTGCCTGGATATACTTGCTCGAGACATAGTACTCGATCTTGAGGCTCTCGAACGCTGCGCGAGTGACCATCCCGCGCGCGATTTTCTGGATCAGCGTGGCGCACATGTGCTGCACGACAGGCGCCACGAGCGCTCGAGCTCGGTTCGCTTGCTCCTGGTTGGACAGGTTGCTGAAAAACGGGTCCTGCTGATGCTCAGGGATGTTGCCCATCGCGTCCACCGCTGTCTGCGCTTCAGCAGCAATGGCACTGTCGTCGGCGCTGCTCTTCTTCTTCTGGATCTCTGTCGCTCTCTGAGACATCGTCGCATAGAGAAACAGAGCGGTTAGGTCGAGTAGCCGATACAGCAAGCGTGTCCGACAAGCAAGGTGGAGGCGCGCACCGCTGCCTCTGTCGCGGACTTTTGCGTCTCCTTGAACACGTGGATGATTTCCTCTTTCTTGTGGATGTTCACCATCTTGTGCGCGAAAATGTACTCCTTCTCGGCCAGCTCTCGCCGCAACAGAGCAATCTCTCGCCGTGCTTTCGTGCTGAACTCGCGCAGCTCTTCGCCGTAGAACTGGACGCCAGCGATGCTCTCGAAGTACGCGACGTCCATCTCTTTGCGCTCAATCTCCTCTCGCAGCGCGTCGATGAGGACGCCAAACTTCATGTTCGCCTGCTTCTCGCCCTCGAGCGCTTCTTCGAACTGTGCGCCGCGGGATCGCCTCCGGGGACCCTGAAGGATCGGCTTTCGAGCTGCATATGACAGACAGCAAGCATCGTGATCAGACAGAAAAGAAGCTACATCGGTCGACACAAAACGGTGTCCGTCAGCTCAAGCAGACACACTCTAGACTCACTTGGTTTGGAGATCGGACCCAGCATGCCGCCTTTCTTCTTCGCATGGAGCTTGCCTGCGAGTAACGGCGGATGCGAGCTCAGTTGAGCGTGGTTCGGGTCGTCATCCATCGCAGATGCGGACGGGCTGTCTTCCTGGCGCTCCTCCAGTCTGCTGCCGACGCCAGACCGAGCATCGGAAGCCAGCGAGGTGTACGCGCCGCCAGACATCTCTACCATGTTGAGTCTCCGCTGCGCTTCTTCCTCCGGCACGATGTGCCCTTGAGTGTCTCTCGTGAACCGTCCGAGGCGCGCTTCTTCCTGGAGTATCAACAACTCTGCATCCCGTATCCTTGACATATCCAATTCGCCGATCTGCGACGGTATCACCAGAGCAGTATTCGCCGCTCGCGATCTCGGCCGCGCTTTGTCCAGCAGAGATAGCGCTGACCCTCTGTCCCCGTTTGCCCACCCGCTCTTCGCGTTCAGAGGCAAGAGCTCCTCGTCGTTCAGCACACGGGTTTCGTACGGGTTCTTGGCGCGCTTGCGCTCTGCCAGAGCGGCAGCATGCGCAGCAGCCTTGCTGGGCGACACGGGTCGATCACAGACGAAGTCGCTCGAATAATCGAGTCGCCGCTTGCCGCCAACCTCGACAAATCGCCCCGACTCGTGGCCGTTCGAAGCTGTGGCTGCTCCGCCGTTCTTCTCCGGTGATCTGCCGCCGCCGCTACTGCTGCTCGGAGCTACTCGCGCCTGGCAATCGAGGTTCAGTGGCAGGATGAACGGATTGCGCTCGAGCGTGAAGCCGAGCCACTGCACGAGACCCGTGTGCTTCTGCAAGAAATCGAGATCGGACGGCATCTTCAGCAGATAGTTGAGATTGTTCCACCTGTACGGATCCTGCGTGCGCTTCTTCTTGCGCCACGCCGCGATAGTCTCCACAGCCTCGAGCGTCGCGATGCGGAGCAGATCCAGCAAATCGACCGTGTCTCCGAGATGCGATCCGCTCACTCTCCCGCTGGTGCTTGCCTGTGCCAGCCGCTGCAGGTACCCTTCACGCACGAGGATGCATTTCAAAATCTCCAGCTCCTCACCGGAGTCGAGCGGCTGCGGTGAATGAGAGTATGTGATCGACGACACCTTCGGCAACGCCACTCCCTAGATCAAGGGCAAACACGCGGTTAACAACGCAGCTCGCGCCGCAGCGCAAACGCATCATGGTGCGGCATTCGCACCTGCTTGCCGCTCGACTTCTTTGCCGCGTCTGTCTTCTTCGAAGACTTCTTCTTCGGCATCAATGGAAGTTCGGACACAGATTCACCAGCGAGTCTGCATTGCAGTCATCGCCGTCACATAGTCAGCAGACTCGAGTCCTGAGATCAATCAAGCGGCAGCGCACAGCAGCATGCACACCAAGCGCACCTTTTGTGTCTGGCTCCATTTGCTATCGAAGACGAGGACGCCAACGCGAACGAGGACTGCGCAGCGCGCTTGGGAGACTCGGACGCTGCCGTCGGCGCGATCGCTGCTTTCATTGTGCCTCTCTCTGCTCAGACGCGAGACGGGGTCACGATCGCTTCACGGACACCGCGCGTCGCTCAGTGGCTCTTGTGCCGCGTTCCTCGCAGCTCAGATCCGGATCCTTCGCGCGTGATCGTCCACGCTGGCGAGTCTACCCTGCATGACTTGTCGGCGTCGTCCAGTCTGCTCAAGCACGTAAAAATGGAATGAAGCAAACCTCGCGATTCCGCCGCATTATCGAAGCGTCGCTTCAGTCGATTGCGACCAGTTTCGTATTTGCCGCACAAAGCCAACATGAGTGGTGAACGACACCTGAGCATCGATCACAACCTCTGCGCCTTGAAGAGGAAAGGAAGGGGGCTTCGGCACTTTGATGATTCGTGTATTGCGCAGGTTTACTCAGCCTCTCACTCAGCCTCGCTTGCGGCGAAGTGCTTCTCCGCACTGCCTCCAGGTGCAGCCTCGATTTCTGGATGGCCAGAGGATGTGGTGGCTCCAGCTGCGTCAATCGTTGTGGCTGCGTCAACTGGGGCTCTGCAGGTGCTGTCGACCGCATCGAATGCTTCGAAGACGTCGCATATCAGATACCCAAAGGACTCAAACCGATCCGATCCGTCGTCGCCATCGCCAGCATCGTTCTCGTCTGCTGCTCCGTCTTCTCTGCCGTCCGAGAAGCTGCTGCTGAACCGCCCCGATCGAGCGAAGAGTGGAGACTCGAGGAGTGGTACTGGCGACGCAGACAGATCGACTATTGACACTGGGGAAGCTGCTGCGGCGTCGAGATCGCACTCCAAGAGCTCCGTGCACGGGATGTCGATGGCAGGCAGCGCGTCGTCTGCATCTTCGTCGAAGTGTGGGTTGTCGTTTTCCGTGAGTGATACAGGCGTGACACCATCCATGCTGTCTTCACCACCGCCATCACCGTGAAGTTCACGAAGGCTGATGTCAGCGCTCGGAGCTTCAGGGCTCGATTCCAGAGTTCTGTCTGAAGGCTGTGCAATTCCCGCGGATACGTGTTGGCTCGGTTCTGCAGAATCCGCTGCGTTCAGTTCCCGGATATCGCTTGATCGCGCAGCATCATCTCCCCGAGAACTCTGACTGATCGCTTGCTCGATCGCCAGCGACTCAGCTTGTCGGAGCTCAGGTGAAGGTGTCCTCAGAAAAGAGCTGGCGGAGGGGCAACTCGAAACTACCGTTGCTGATTGTGCAGCAGCTGGCGGTTCCGCGTTCGGCGCTGTGGGTAATGGAGTTGGTTCTGATGCTGCTTGAATCGACGACATGCTGGAGTCTTCATTCGCGACGCCAAACTTGCTGGGATCGCCGCCAGGCACTCCGATCGGCTTCAGTGGGATCGCCGAGATCACGAGTTGCTTCTGGGACGTTTGCCCTGACTTCGCGTCGCTCACCTCCTTGCTGATCTCGGCGATTGCCATCGGCGAGCTTTTCATCACCTGCTCGCTCCTGAACCGAACCAATTCCGGTACTCCGAGTGCAGACAGGTCGTGAGAGCCTCGTCGACTACGACTTGCACTCTCTTTGACGCCAAACGCAAGCACTTCCAGCTTTGCCATGCACTTCCCGACGTAAAACTCGATCGCCTGGCAGATGGCAGCTGCCTCAGCTGACTGCAGCAGGAACTCGTGGTACACTGGCGGTGATGAGCCAGACAGGTCGGCTGCGCCGGTGACAGGCTTGCCAGCAGAGCTGAGACAGCTCAGAAGACAGCAGGCTTCTCCCTGCTGATAGACCACCGACCATTTCTGGATCTCTGTGAAGTACCAGCTGTAGATCTCCGTCTCGCCTTCGTGACCCGAGCACACACACACGCCGTACGACGAGATCTCGAGCGTCGTTGACTCGTGCCGCGTGAGCTGGTACTGCGATGCTTGAGCTGTTGTCATCATCTTGACGGGGAACTTCAGGCGCCTGTCCGGAGCCATCGACGTGTGCTTCTCGACTGCGTCTGTCAAGACTTTCAGCCACACTTCGTACTCCTCCGGCTCTGTCGCAGCAAAAGTCCAGGTGCGGTAGATGGTGACGATGTCGAAAGCGAGCGTCGTTGGAGAGTTTGCAGCAGCCGACTCGGCTCGAATGCAGATCACGCTGCTCAAGTCGATCACTCGCCTCTCTTTCGGAGCGTCGGCCACTCCTGGACAGTGCGCAAGCTTGTCGTAGTAGCACAAGAACCCGCCGACGGGCGTCTCGAACACTGCAACGAGCTTGGCGTTCCACGATTTTGTGAGATGGAACTTCTTCACGCCACTCTTCTTCAGCAGCGGACCCTGGAACTTGAGCATCCGGGGATAGTGAGCAGAATGGATCAGCGACGACGCCAGCAACGAAGACTTTGATCGCTCTCGAGTGAAAAACGCTCCGCGCTTGGACGGAGATCGAGGGGATGCCAGCGATCCCAGGTGCTCTTCGCAGAAGCGATCCGTTTCAGCGCGAGTCGTTGACAGTCCACGGTTTGCGTGGCTCAGTGCGTTCTGGAGCAGCACGTTCGAGGTCGAGATCCCGCTGCCGCGGCTGAGCTCGACATTCTCGGAGTGCCTCTGGCAGCCCATGACTCGGCAACGCGTTTCGATGCGCTGCTGGATTGCGCTCTCATCCTCGAAGTACGCCAATCCTTCTTGTCTTCGAGATGTCGCTGAAGACGGCGAGGACTGAGACGCTCTCTCGGGGGATGGCGAGCCGAAACACGCGGCTGCTCTCTCTCGAAGCGACACCTCCAGGTACTTGCCGTGCTGAAGGTACCAGATCGCCTCTCGGATGAACTGTGCCTCTAAGCTCTGCATCGCGATGTACGTTGGCTGCTTTGTGCCGGATCGGCGAAAGCGCAATTCGACGCGGGTGCCGATTGCCTCGCAGGTGTCGACGTTCTCGTATTGATACGAGAACAAGCACGCGCTTCGATCGAAGCAGTCTGGCGATGGGAACACGGAGATGTAGTTCAAATCCAGCTTGAGCCCGCGCAGGTCGTTGTTGATGGAGCACGTGAAGGCGAGGTGTCCATTGCGGAAGTAGTCCATGCCGAGTCGCTCGCGAGTGGCGGCGTTGCGAATTGGTCGCTCTTGCTGCAGCAGTTCTCGGCGCTTCGACATTGGCAACACAACTAGCTGCGCGTCGCCATTGATCGAACCGGTCGAGGGGCGTCGCTGCTGGATCGGCGACGGCAGTGTCTTCCCTGCGAGAACACCGATGTACGCATGCTCGGGACGGCTCTGCAGCTCGGGGTTCAGAACCCCCTGTCCGATCTGCCCTTCGATCTGAGCAGTCAAACGCCATGGAGTTAGTCTAACACAGCAAAGATGTTGATGGATGCACGAGCGAAAGCGACACAACTCACCACGGAGAGGGCTTTGAAGAAAAAAGTCGGCGACACACGGTCGTCGAGCATGGCGAACCTGACCGACTTTCCGCTGTGATCCCACAGGATCTCCTTCATTTTCTCGTACCGCGCTTCATAAAGTGCTTCGCTGGTAAGCTCTGCCGCCGCCAAGATGCCGCTCGCGCTGATGGTGAATACCACGTCGCGCAGTGCACTTGCGCTCCGCGACTCGGACGATGCTGGCGTCAACATCTTCCCGTGATGGACAGCAGGCTCCTTCAACACTGACGCGACGAAGTCCTCCTTCGCTGCTGCGTCCATCATGGAGCTCGACGACGAGGAGAACGACGTCCGCTTCTTGCTCACGAGCACTCGCGCAGAGAGCGCGCTTTTCATCGTCTCGCTGCTGCTTCTCGACTCTCTGCTTCACTTCAAAGCCGCACACTGGGCGATAGCGGTCAAGCTGCGAATACTTCTTCCTCCTCACGAGCCAAGCAAGACAATATTCAAACCCCATCACAGCTCTATCTATGGACTTTGCGAGCTCGAAATGGAAACCATAACGTACCGAAAATAGGAACGAAGAGGTCACTGCAAAATTGCTGGAGCTCGGTCATTCAGTCGCTGCCTCTGGATACATCGGATGCTGTGACGAGCGTCCTCTTCTTACTTGGCTCGCTTCTTTGAGACGGGTCGCGGAGCTTCCTCCTCGCTCTTGCATTCCTCCTCCTCCTCTCCTCCGCACCTCTCCTCCTCTTCAGTCTCACTGCTATTGTCGGCGCTGTCGCTCTCACTTCCCGCCTCGAGCTCCTCTTTCGAGATCGTGGTGCCGTCGATACGGCGATTCTTGAGCACGCCAGTCGTGTACGCGTCGAGAACGCCATTCGCGCTCGCAAGCTCTTCGCTGCGATAGATCAGCTTCTCCAGCAGCTTCTTCACCATCGGAACCTGCGACGCGGCGGACTGGTCTTTGACCAACTTGCCGTGCGCACACAGGACTTGCATGCGGCGAGTGGCTACCTGGAGCTCGCTGATGAGCTTGATGACGCGCTCGCTGTGCATCAGAAACTGGTCTTGGAAAAACGGCATTACTCGGAGAATCATCTCGATGAACTTGCGGCCGACTTTCAGCACGGATGCCACGATCATCGACTTCTGGAAGCTCTTTGTCATGCACACCAGCAGCTTGAAGAGCAGCACAGCCTGCGTGAGGTAGTTGAACACGAACTTCACGTCGCTTGCGGCGGATCCTCCGAGAATGTCGAGCCGGGAAGTCACAGCTACCAAGGTGCTGAACATCACTCGGTGGTACACGCCGACAGTCTTCTTGTCCAGCGTCGGAAAGTTATCAACCCGCGCGCCGTTGTGCTCGAGAACCTCCAGGAATCCGTCGATGGCAAGCGCTTGGATGCTGTCCAGCGCGACCGGGCTGTGGCGGAGGTATCCGTTCAAGAAGACTTCCAGGTGAGCGTTCTTGTACACGAACTTCGCATCTCCTCCCGACCAGTCCTTCTGCAAGAACGACAGCGACAAGCTGCTGATCTTCGCCGCGATCGCACTTGTCAAACTCGCGCGCCGTTTCTGTGCACCGTTCACGTCAATCGACGTCATTTTGCTCAGCACGAGCTCCGCGTCAAAGCCATACCCAAGCGATAGAATCGAGGACAGGCACTTCAGGAGCGCCACTGCGAAGTCCAGGTTGTCACCGACGACGCGGTGGTACCGAATAATCACCTTGAAGCACTTCTTGATAATCTGGAAAAGACGGGAACACACACAGGTGGATGGTCAGTCAGTTTCCAGCAGCCTCCGAGTGAACGGAAGAGGCACGCGCACTTTACCAGCTGCAGAACGTTGTAGTCGTCTTCGTGATACTCAACGCGATCTTCGCTTGATAGAAGCAGAGCCTGGATCTGCTGCACCTTCTGGAGGTCTGGCCCCGAGTCGCTCGTGTCCCCGTTGTCGATGCCATGGCTGATAACGGCGCTCACAGTCTTCAGGTACTCCGCAAGGATACCTTTGTACTCGTCCACCCGAGGCTCTCCTGCGTTTGCTTGCTCGGACTCTTGCTCAGCCTCGGACTCGCTTCGCTTCTGATCTCGCTCCGTCGCTTCAAGGATATGAACTGCAAATCGCCCTGCCGCATCCAGCACGCCGCTTTCAAAGAATTCTTGGAGCAGCTTCGGTGTGCTCTGGATCTCGTTCTGGTGCTCCAGTATCTCCTCGCTCCTTGATGCGCCGGACTGAGTCGAGATCTTGTTCCAGAACGCTGTCGCAGACTTCCGCTTCTTCTCTTCACTGCAGCTCTTCTGAACGTGATGATCAAGAAGCGAGAAAAGGATCTGGACGAGCGGAACCTCAAGCGTCTGGCCGACACTCTGTGACAACGGGTCCATGCTCACTCCTGCCGCAACAGACTGCAGTCGTGGCGAAGTCAAGATGCGCACAACCTCGGGTTTCATGGAGATGAAGCTTTGCCTGGTGAGCGCTTTCCGGTCCTCGATCCCCGTGACTCGCTTCTTCCCCGGTAGTCGCCCAGCTTTCTTCTTGCCATCACCAGAAGCTTTGGCGCTCGTCGCCATCGCTTCCAATCCCACGGCGGAAGTCCCTGGTGGCGCAAACGAAGGGCACGACGGCAGAATCTCGTCCAGTAGAATCGACTCCAGCAGCGAGAGATTCTCGAGACGCTCCGCCACTTTCGCAGCGTAGTATTCGTTCTTCTCGCACGCGAAGAAATTGAGGATCGACCGGATCCAGTTGATTCCGTGCCAGAGCGTCGAGCACACCGCGTTCTGCGCAGAAGCTTCGAGTCCCCTCAAATCCTGTAGCACAGCGCGTCTGAATTGCAGCAACCAACAATAAGTGAGTGACGCAGCACAAAACAACAACAGCAGCAACAGCACGGGAATCGCTCAACTCACTCCATCATCTGGAGCGGACACACCAGAACGCACTCGATATCGGCAAGCTGCTTCTTCGCTCGCGCGCACGACAGCAGCAGAGAGATCAAGGGGCTCAGAAACATGAGAGACTGCTGGTCGGACAAGTGTGGCGACACAACCAGATCCAGGATCTTGAGGTACACTGGAGACAACTGCACATCGATGAAGAAAACAACAGCAACACACGTCAACCAAAGTGCACCTCACAAGCATCGATCTTGAGGCACATACCTTGTCGTCGAGCCCAACCCATAGAGTCGTTTTCATCGCTCCGCCGAGCACGAGCTTGCTGTACGTCCCATCGTGCTTGTGCTTCACGTCAAAGTCGCCCATGAAGCGATTCAGCAGCACTTCGGTGTAGTAGTCGGAAATGATGTCGACCATCATGCTGCCCTTCTGATCTTGATCCACTTCGGTGGCGAGTAGCTCGAGCTCTCTCAGAACGAAGCTCAGGCACTTTGGATGCGACAGACAGCTCTCGTGCAACTCCACCAGTGCGCGATTCAGAGCTTTCATAGCGTGCGCATCCGAGACGGTCGCCGCTTGGCTGGATTGCGACATTTGGCTCTCTCGAAAGTCGTCTGCTGCCTTGCTCGACACCTCTCCGTCCCCCTCCGAGTTTTCTCGAAAAAAGGTCAGCAGCCTCTTCATGCGAGACACGGCAGCGATGATGCCGAAGCAGCGGTACCGCGTGTCTTGGTGGTACGCTTGTTTTCTCAGCGTGTTGCACAGATCTGGATCTTCGGGGCCACCGATGCCGAACAGGATGTCGTAGATCTTCCTCACTTCGCCGGCGCTGCAGTTCTCCATCGTATCGAGCATCTGCTTCAGCGCAGGGAGGAAGACTCGCAGGCGGCTTCTGCGCTGGGATGGCAATCGTGCAAATGCCTGCTGGCCGCCCGCGTCGTGAAACGAGACGCTTGGCGACACGAGCGCGAGCAACGTGTCAAGCGCCGCATTTTTGGTCGCAGCTGCTCGCGCAAGCGAGTGGCTCAAGAGAGCTGACACGACCTATACACACACAGGCATACCAGGCAGATGCTGTTAGCTTCGCCGACAACGACTTCGCACCACTCGAGCAACATGTGGCTCGCACCTCTCCTTGGTAGAACACCGTCTGGTTCCCAGCGCTCTCATCGCTGCCGCGGCTTGAGAACTCTTCGAAGAGGAGCTCGAACAGCAGGCTCCCCATTTTCACGCACGACTCGTCTGCGGTTTGCGTGATGAGCATCGATCCGAGCTGCAGCAGCGATGGGAAGAACGATTTCAGCGCGTTCGCATGCGACTTGATGCTCTGCACCAGCAGGTCTGCGCTCAGGATGCCTGTGTGCACTTTCTTCTTCACCAGTTTCCCCATCTTGTCTTGGTGTCGCGGAATCGAGTGCGCGCCGATCAAGATCCAGAGATCGAGCAGGCGCAGCGGGGTCGTGGTCGCACCAGTGGCTTGAATCTTCGCGACGAACACTTTCAGCAGCTCTTCTCGGAAGTAGAACCCCTGCACGATGCTGCCTAGAATGAGTGCTTCTTCATTCCCGAACTTCCCGCTTCTCGCGACTGTCGTGTCCTCGAAAGCGAGGGTGCTGCTCAACTTCTCCCGCAACTGATCGACAATGTCCTCGATGTTTGTCACCGGCGCTTCCTGAACGAGGTACTTGACGATCGCAGGCAAGTCAGAGAGCGGGGACGAGTCCAGTCGCTCCAGCACGCACTGCACGACGGTCGCGGTCTGCTCATTGAGCACGTTGAAGTTTCCCAGCGCTTCGATGCAGCACACGACGAGCCCTGCGTCCGATCGGATCAGCTCGAGCAGCGCGTCCACGACAACCTGCATTGCATTTTGCACGGTGTGAGCAATGGCTCAATGCGCGTCCCTTCGACAGCACAGATGCGCATGCACAACACATCCGCACACACGCATACCAGTCCGTCTTCGTCGCTCGCGATCTCCGGTAAGATGTAGATGATGTCGCGCTGCAGACTCGGCGCGAAGGCTGGCAGCGCGCCGATGAGCTTCTCGATCAGCTGCTGCGAGTCCACGACGAGGTCCATCCAGCGCAGCTCCCGCAGAATGAGCTTCGGAATGTTCTTCTCCATCATCTGCGCGTCCATCTCTGCCGAGAACTCGGAGAGCTACACGCACGCAGGAAACAAACAGAGAGAGAGAGAGAGAGAGAGAGAGAGAGAGA
>JAADWH010000067.1:0-54074 GCA_023335995.1 Globisporangium nagaii
AGAGAGAGAGAGAGAGAGAGAGAGAGGTTCACTCCGGCAACCTCGTCAGACACAAACAAAAGCGCCGCTTAGCAATAGAGACGCACCGTGATGCCCATTGGGACGCTTCGCACTTCGATACCCTGATCATTCCACATCCCAAGCAGCAGAACACAAAACGCAGGCGCGTAAGTACCTTTCACAGGAAGAAGGCACACAACAACACTCATCGATGGCATGGGTTGCAGAAGAACGCAGCAAGCTCACAAGCACCCGCGCCGCACGCATACGCACCGCGTCGATGAACAACTGCACTTGCGGAGTGATGCCGTTCGTCTCGATCTCGTTCGTGATCACGCGCACGTGCACGCCGCGCGCGTGGGCCGCGAGCACCGCATCCGCGAGCTGCACAGGCACAAGCACAAGCACACAAACACATCGCTAGGTTCCCCGCACGACAGATACACACATCACACACCGGCAGTGCTGTGATCGGTACCTCCTCGCACGAGATGGTGGACACGCAGACGTCCAGGGTCCACTTGGCGCTGTCGAGCACCTCGATGAGCGAGAGCAGCGACGAGCCCTTGGCGTGCACCAACGGACAGTCGGGGCGCGCGCAGCCGCCTCCCCAGTGGAAGTCCTTGCACGGCCGCGCCTTGTCCGGGAACCGGAGGAAGCTCGACTTGATGGCCATGCTGCTGTCTGCTCTGCTCTCTTGGAAGCCGATTGTGGGATGGACGAAAGCGAAAGAGTCTGAAAGAGCGCGGATCTGGCAGTTAACCTGTAACATGAGGAAAAGGTTGCTGTCGTGCATACTTGGACGAAGTCTGCCACTTTGTCGCTTTTTGGGCTCTAATATTTACGTTTCGCGAAGTTGAAGCTGCTGCTGGAGCTGGAGCTCTTCGCCGACGAGCAGCTCAGGAGCGTTTTGTGAGTGGCCATCCGTCCCTGAAGCTCGCTCGTGCTGCGCCGAGACGCGAGCGGGTCTCGTTGTCTGGACGTGCGGACATGCGGACATGCGCACTCGCGAAGCAGAGCGAGAGCAGCAGCAGCAGCACCAAGGATGAGTGCATCACTACTCCCGACTCTGACGACGAATCCACTGAGCTCGCCTCCGACGCAACCACAGACGACGACGACGACGACGACTTTTCAAGCGATGACGAGGAGAGCAACGGAACGCATCACCATGTGTCCACTTCCGCCGCGAGCTCGGGCGACGAGAACGTCCGCGAGTCTGCTTACCTCCCCAGCTCCAACGAGGACGATGAGGACGACGAAAACGCTGCTGAGTCCGTCAGTCCCGGCAGCTCCAACGATGGATACCACTCCATCCCTGCGTTCGCCTCCACCTTGAGCCCCGACGACAAGGACGCCGGCGAAGTTGCATATCCCACAAGCTCCGATGAAGACCTCGTTTTCACGGCCCCTACCTCTGTCGCTAGCATCGAGAACGAAGATGAGGACGATGTCGCTGCGTCCGCCTCCATCGTAAGCGCCGATGATGAAGATTACCCCGTCCCTGCGTCAACCTCTACCACAAGCTCCGTAGACGAAGACGTAAGTGATAAAGGGCGTGCGGAAGCCTTTCACCCTCAGGACGAACTACTGCGCCGCGCGAGAGACGAGCGCGCGCGACTGCGCGAGCAGGAGCTAGTCGTCTCGAAAGAGTGCATCTACGAGCACCGGGTTGCGATTAACTCGGCCACGGCAGTCTTTATAGACTACGCCGCCAGCAAGCAGCATCAGCGCCGATTGACCAGCAGCATCGAGCTTCAACTCCGTATCGCGGCAGCGCGCGCGACGTCGGCGACCAAGGAAGAGCGATGAAGGCAACCGCCAGCTCTCGAGGACAATTGCGACGACGAGGACAAGGACAACAACGACTGCAAAAGCATCAACAGCCGCAGCAGTGACGAGCAACAGCGGTGGCGATGGCATCAACGTGTGGGTATGGAACGACGACCGACAGCTGCGCTTTGTAGCGCTTCTCTCATCACGGAAGCGAGCCGCACTGGGGTATCCTCATCACGATCCCCCACGTGTGCGTTCCTAGCCAGCTGTGTCGTCTCTCGTTCTCTATGGATGCTGCCGTTCCAGCTCTCTTCTGTTCCGCTCGGCTCGGCTCTCTCAAGCCTCGTCTGTTTGACAGCGTGCGCGCGATGTGATACATTATTGAGTACATGAGTAGATAAACTATCGCGAAACACAACCAGCAACAAGGGTGCAAAGCACTTCTCCACAGCGATCTATCGCACGCGTGTTTCGAATGGCATGCAGCCTTCTACTGCCACCTGGAGATTGATGCACACGCACGACATGGAGCACGTGAACTCAAGAGCCTTGTGAGCGAGTGTGTCAGTTGTTGCCTTTCTTTTGCTTGAGGCGAATGGCTTCCGTGGCAGATCCAGCAGCTACGAACGGGCCATTGGAGGCGGTGGACTTGAGACCGTGGAGCGCTAGGAGGCGAGGACTCGAGAGCGAGCTGTTGCTGCTGTTGCTGTTGTTGCTGCTCTGCTCCTGCTCGTCGCCATCGCCAGAGTTGTTGGCGCTGCTGAAGATACTCACGAGATCCGCGAACGTGTCGAAGCTTACCTGAGGCGTAGCGAGTCGACGAATGAGGCAAACCGTCATGTCAGCTGACGTTCACGATGAGGCGATGTGAACGACGCAGAGCAAGAATACGCACACTCAGAGGCTCCTGGAGCTTGTAGCGCTGCAGTGCGGTCGCGAGCTCTGACGTTGGCACGCCTACACCAAGCACAGTCACGAGCGCCTGGCGAGCTGCATCGCAAACAAATGAGAGAGAGAGAGAGAGAGAGAGAGAGAGTTGAGTAACAGTGATCATGCCAGCCTTCCGACATGCAGACAGACATCAGCATTCAGCGATACCACAATCCACTCACTCTGCGCAACAGAGAGTCTCCCCGTGCTCGTCGCGTCGGCGTCCGCAAACGCAGTCCACAGCAGCTCCTCGGGATCATCCATTTCGTCGTCGAGATCGTCGCCGTTCGTGCTGTCGCCGTCGCTCGAGAGGTTGTCAAAGTCGTCACCGTCCGACTCGTGGTCGTGGTCGTGGTCGTCATCGTCCTTCGAGTCCACGTGCGGCTCGCCGCCTTCCTGCACTGTCTCCATGTGGGAGACACCTCCACTAAGTCCGCTAGCTCCTCCTCCCTGGCTCAGCTGCTGCTTCTTCTTCTTGAGGAGCTCGCGAGCCTTCTGCTTCTCGAGCTTCCTGCGCGAGCGAGCGGCTTTGTACGCCGCCAGCACTTTCTTCTGCACCGCCACTTGCTGCGCGATGGTGTCGTTATCACGTGGGTCCACGACCTTGTACTGATTCTTGTTCGCCTCGCGCTCGTGTTGCCACTCGCGCCACTTCGCTACCGCCGCATGCATCTCTTGCAGCTGCGAAGCACTGAATGGCTGGATCTGCTGGATCTTGCGCACGACTGTGAACTGCGGGACTGGCGGCTGCACGCCAGGGTAGTAGAACTGCTGGAGGTGCTTGGCTGCAGCATTCACGGACTTGAAGAGCTTCTCGAACTCGGACTGGAGCTTCGCGTCGTTGAACAGCGCTCTGCTGCCATCACCGCTCGATGATGACCCTGCGCTCGGCTGCAGCTGCTGGAAGAACACGCGGTGCTGAGTCGTCGTCGCTCCTTCAGCGTGAGGCTCGAGAGCCGAGTATACTTCGCTCGTGTGCGCGGCATCCTCGCTCAGGAACTGCTCGACATCGCGCGGTCGTAGGATCTCCTTTCCCGTGCCGTCGCCGTTGAGAACCAGAAGATGCGGCTCGATCGGGTCGTTCACGACAGCCTTCGCGGGAATGGAGCTAATCTCGTACTTGGCGGCGTCTGCATCGCTCACAACGCCTGCCAGATCCACTGTGACCCGCGCCGAGCCACTGCTTCTGCTGCTGCTGCTGCTGCTGCTGCTGTCTCCTACGAGATCGACGGCAAACTGGTTCTGTTCGTGGTCGCAGAGCTGAAAGCGTCCGCGGAGACAGTCAAAGTAGTAGACGCCATTGTGGCTCGTGACGTCCAGATCGTCGTCCTCAGTGCTCCCCGCTTCAGCAGTCCCAGGCGCGATAGACCGAGGCGGCCGGTACTCGATGCGACCGCTGTCCTTGGCGATGACGCAGACGCCGCTGGGCTTGCGCGTCGTCACGCGGCCGTTCACTTGCGCGATCACCTTCGTGTTGTAGCTCACTTCGATGCGCGTGCCGTCGTGCACGTCGACGATGCTCCGCGTGCGCAGCCCGCCTTTCGTCACAGCCACACGCTCGCCGCGCGCATGGCGCTGCGCTGTGAGGTTCACCTGGATGTCGATGCAGACTTCGGCAAAGCCCGCTTTCGTGACCAACACGTGGGACTTGGCGCCGTTCGTGAACATACGCGTGCCGTCCGTGTGGTGCGTCACGCGCGACCCGTCCGTGTGGGTGACGATGACCACACCATCTGGACGCTTCTCCACCAGTGCGTTCGTCGCTGGGTCCACCACACGCAGAGGCTTGGCTGCCAGCTCGTCGTCGATTGCATCATTACTCGACACGGATGCGTCTGTGGCTGTGACGCCAGTCGCTGCTGCTCGTGACGCTCGAGCGACACGCTGGACGTCACCATTCGCGAGCAGTACGATGCGCTCGCCGCTGGCGAACTCGCGTAAGACAGCGCCTTTGCCAACGATCAAGCGGTAGATCTCGCGATCGCTCTCGCTCTCTCTGCTTCGTTGTTCCGCAGCGAGCGGTGATGATCCTGGTGCCACATGGCGCAGCGCCGAGACGTACTGCTGGACAATGGTGCCGTCCGAGCACGCAGTGACCGTGAGGCCGTTCGGGAACGTGTTGGTCGCTGTGATCGTCGGGAACCCGTCGGGCTTCTTGCACAGCGAGCGTCCTTCGCGAACGTGCAGCTGGGAGTTGTCGTCAAACGACGCGCAGAACTGCAGCGCGTGCCTCGAGGCTGCTCGCGACTGGCGCTGGTTCTGCTTGTCGATCTGCCGAAAGCCGAATACGTCACTGGATAGAGAGAGGCACACGCACAAGGACACACAAGCACTTGTCAGTCTAGAGAGAACGTCCGCCTTGTGTGAAATGCTGCAGATCTCATACTGACCCTCCTTGGTAGACGTTGAGCCACGCGTCGCCTCTCGGAGTCTGGTACAAGCGGATAACGCTCTGGTCTGAAGGGAAGAGCACAGATGTCTTTTCCGACAACAAACCCAGCTCTGCGGACGAGAGCGGCACGCAGGCGCCGAGCGCTTTCGTCGTGCGCGGCGTGAGGTACTCGTCTGCGAGCAGCTGTTCTTTCTTCCAGTCCTTGAACGCCGGGCGGTGGCGCACATGATCCTTCGCGCTCCATGTTGCGGTGCGAAACCGTCCAGGAGCCGTCGCTGCCAGCGTCGCGACCAAGAGCGAGTCCGTCGCTGCGTCATAGTGCTTGTACATCGTGGGGAAGTTGCCGAGGATCTGCGCTAGGCGCTGTGGAAGAACCTCCCGATCCATCTCCTCGACAAAGCCTCGCGTCTGCTGCAGTCTGCCTCTCCACGCTGGACCCAGGAGCTCTTCGAATTGCAGCAGCTGCTGCGTTAAGTGGACGCTTGGGACGTCGAATCTGCTGAACAGTGCGAACTCGGTGTCCTGGATGCTGCGCTCCGTCGGCGTCAACTGAGGCTTGATCGGCATGCATTTGCGGCCGCTGTTGCCCACGCCAGGGAGATCGCTGAGCGTCCACATCTCCTTCTCCACGTCCTCGATCTTCCTCCCCAGGACGCTGCACGGATCATCGCCATCACTGCTGCTGTTGCTGCTGCCAGCTGCGACTGCCTGGTGCTCCTCGATGAACGTCGCGTACGCCACTGCAAGTCTTAACGCTGCATTGTCCCTGTGGGCGATGAACTCCTCAACGAACGACTGGTTGCTGCCGTCCACGTCGCCCAGCGCTACTACCTCGCCACTCTCTCCTGCGGCTACCACCGCCTCTTTCATCGCGAAGATCACAGTGCTGACGCTCACACTCGCCTCATACACACCGCTCAGGATCTGCTCATAGAATTCAAGAGTCCGCTGAGCGTCCTCGCTCTCCGGACAGTACGCTGGGATCGGGATCATCATCGTGGTCGAGACCCAGTGCTTGAACTCGTACTTGTGCGCCGCGAGCGTCTGGGTTGTCACGAGCAGCTTCTTCGCGAGCTCCGCGGTCTCCTTGGGCTCTCTCGTCGACTCAGTGGCCGAGCACGGCAACTCAGCGAACACAAAGTCGCTCCACTCGAGCCCTCCGACGATGGACGCTTCGTAGCACGCCTTCACGAACGTGTTAGAGGTCTGGAACACCGAAAGCGCGGCAGCGGCAGGGACCATCGAGTCCTCGATCGCGTTCGCGACCATGCGCTTCTGCGAGATGCTCTTGCGTCGCTCCTCGCTGAGGCTGAGCGACTTGCGGCGCTCGTGCAGCGCCTTCGCGGGGTCCGTGATCAGCAGCGTGCCGTCGATCAGCGGTAGCAATGGCAGGTCGCCCTGGAATGCGGTCGAACCAGCCTCCCCTGTGTGCAGCAGCGCGCGTATCTCGTCCAGTGACGACGGATACTCCGCCAGGAAGTAGATGCGCGCTGGCGCTCGCTCGTTTGACTCCGACTGTTGCTGGGTTTGGGTTATAAACTCTGACAGCGGGCTGCTCGTATTCATATCAGCAGAGGTTGTTGTTGCTGCTATTGCTGTTGCTGTTGCTGAAGCCTCGTCAGCTCCTGTGTTTGGCGCCAAAGCAGACGAGAGTGTCGCCGCTACGTGCGCGAGGAACGCCGTCTTGTCATCCTGCACGAGTCGCTGGAACGCGTTTGCGAGGATCTGCGGCGTCAGCTCCATGCTCACCAGCTGCTGCTCAGTCGTCGGCGCTAGCTGAGGATTCGATACTGAAGTGCTGATTGCCTTGGTGCTGGCGCTGTCAGCGAGAGCGGTTGCAGCTGCTACTGCTGATAGCATTTGCGAAGAGGGCTCAAGGGCATCAGCTGCTGCGTCACTTGGCTCTTGCTCAGTGCCGTCGTCATCCCTCTGAGCTTCTTCTATTGCGCCGCCAGCAGCATTTGCAGCATTTACAGCATTTGCAACAGCCGCGGCAGCTTCCAGCTCCTCGCGCTTGGCTTTGCGCGCAAGCGCTTCGACATCGCTGCGAGCTACGACACGGAACGAGCAGAGCCGCGACCAGGACGCCAGCCGGCTCTCGCTCGCGACGAGTGCCAGCAGCTCGCTCTTCGCGGCAGTCTCGGCGTCGGACGTGCCGCTCGCGATGAGCATCACCTGGAAGCCCCATGCGCGTGCTGTCGCTGATGGCGCTGTGGTCGCGTCGACCATTTTGGATCTGGTGCCAAAAGTGTCTTTTCAAGGTCAACGGAAAGGGTTGATACCAAAGTGTCGCGTGGTAACCCCTCACATTGATACCAAATAATGGCTTTGATGTCGATAATGTCATTGAGTGTCGAGAAGTGGTTGATCAGATTCGCGTCTGTTACGTGCCATCAAATCGGTGTTTCACATCAGAAGCATGGAACTCACTGCAGAAGTCGCTCGAGTCACTGCTGCGCGGGTGTCCGCCACGCCAGCCATGGCTGCGATCAGCAGCGGCAGGAGAGAGCAGACACCGGCGCTGAGCCATCTCATGGTCGCTGCCTTCGATGTCACAATGAGAGGAGTAGCTCGATCCGCAGCGAGATCGTGGACGAAAACAGAGATTTCCATCCAAGTTGACTGCATCTCGAGCATCCTCGCGAGTATCCAACATAACAGCAAAATGCTGATTAAAGTAGCCATACACACTGCAAAGCTGTCTCTTTTCGATATAAAAGGCTTCAATCTGGTTCCTCGAGCTGCAAACCGAAAGCGAGACGAGCATGCGGCGGATCTTCCAGCTGCGCGCCGCGGCGCTTCTGCTGCTGGCGGCGGCGCTGCGCAGCGACAGCAGTGCAGCTCGCGACGTACGCGCGCAGCAGATGCTCGCTCACCGACAGCTGCAGAGCGCGCCATCGCCGTCGTCCTGCGATGAGAACAACCTGAAGCGCGACGCCATGGCGCTGCTGACCGCGCACTTTGACGTGGAGCTCGGCGCCGTCGCGCCTGGCGACGCCGAGCACACGGGCTTCCAACACTTGGTGGGATCTCTGCGTGCTGCTACGGGTGGGCTCTGGGCTGCACTACGCTCTGACGACTGTGCTCTGGCTTGCTGCTGGTGGTGTCTAGAAAACCGCGGATGCGCTGTTCGCTGCGCAAGCCATCGCCCACGACGACTTTGATCGCGCTGCCGAGCAGTTCAGGTACGAATGCCGCATGCAGCGATCTGTGACAAGTGGCTCTGTAGCTCTCTCTTGCTCACTGCGCGTTGTCGATAGAAACGTGCTCCAGTACCAGCGCGGCGATGGGCAGCTGCCGCACATCGTGTACGGCGCCTCCGTCCCGTCGACAGTCGAATGGCTCAGCAACAACAAGACGTTCTATCCGGGTCCAGCGTTCTGGCGCCGCAACGCGACTGGCGAAGACGCAGACGAGCTGGTGACGTCCGGCGTGCTCGCGCCACCGATCGCCGCCGACGTCGCGTGGCAGATCTTCCAGCTCTCGCCGTACGAGACGGTGCTGGGCATCGTCGGCTACCAGGCGAACGCGGTCAAGTTCCTCTGTCACGCCTACGCGCCGCTCAAGAGGCTGCAGGAGCTGCTGGTGACGACCAGAGCCAGCAAGAACGGAGAGAGCCTGCTGCTGGCATCTCACGTACGCGGAAGGTTGCTGGTCTGTGTGTGTCTGCCTGTCTCTAGAAGCTGACTTTGTAGCTCTGTCGCTTTTGCTTTCGCTTTTGCTTTGCTGCAGCACCCGTGGGAGACGTTCTCGTCGCTGTCGCCGCACTGGATCGGCTTCCTGTCGGAGGTCAAGGGCGCAGCGGACTACGCGGACGTGACGAAGAGGATCCCAGAGCAGCCCAAGTCGCGGTTTGCTGCCGGCGCGAGCCCGCTGTACGCGCCTGACGCAGCAGTTGGCGATCTGTACGAGCCGATGATCTACTTGGCGGAGTGCGTGCGCAAGAGCCTGAGTGGCGACTCTGCCAGCTCGAACGCAAGTCCGTGCGGCTTCCGGGTTTACGACACCGAGTTCAACGCGCTCGCACTGCGCTCGGCACACGCGCTGGTACAGATCGCGCGCGTGCTGCTGGACCAGTCGTCCGTCTGCGCCGAGTTCAAGCGGAGTCGAGAGGAGATACTCGCGGACATCAGCGCGCTGCGTGCTGTCGAGAGCAGGCTCAAGATCGCGATTCTCGGCGACAGCAACAAGACCCACGGGCTGTGGAACGCCACGACTCAGGTACTGTGTCCGCAGCCGTTATCGCTTGTGCTTGCGATCATTGCGATGCTGACTCTGCGTTGCTCATCCTCTGTGTATATCAGTTCTTCGACGACTCGGCGAACTGGTCGTCCACAGCAGTGCACTCGCTGCGCGGCGTCATGCCGGCGTACGCGCTGAGCCTGCCGCAGCAGATGAGCATGGGGCTCGTCGAACACTTCCTCGCACCGTCCGAGGCGTTCCACTTCTTCTGCCGCCGCTTCCCGGCGCCGTTCTTCACGTGTGAGCCAGAGCTCGGCACGCGGCAGGCGACGCTCACGCTCTACAACTACTTCGTGCAGCGAGCGTTCACAAATGTACGTTTGCTCGGACGTCTGTCGGCTGGACTGCGACGAAGTGAAAGTGGTTGTGCTGTGCTGACACTGTCGCATCAATTGTTTTGGCTGTGTATGTGTGTGTGTGCTGACAATCGCAGAACGAGTTCCCGGGGATCGCCGAGTACGTCCGCAACAAGACGCGCGACATGGTCTGCGAGGCATCGGGACGCAGCGAAGCAGATCCAGAGACCCCGCCCGCGCTGTTTGCACTTGCGTACGACTCGAAAAGCGCGGAGGCTATTGGGTACTTCGACGACGGGTTTGTCGGCACGACGCTCGCTGCAGCCGCGTTTCTCAACATTCTACTGCCAGCAGGTACGAGCCAGACATTGTCGAACGTTCTTAAAAGTGTTGCTGATCATCTTTGTCTGTGCGACGCTCTCTACAACCGCCTCAGTTGCTGCGCCGCCGAGCCCAGACGCGCCGCCAGTGGACCACCGCATGCTCACTCTGATCATGTGCATTGAGCTCGTCGTGGCGTTCGTCGTCGCCCTCGGGTGCTTCCTCTTCTCGGTTTACTTTGTGATCAAGCGGCCGCGTGAAGCCCAAGAGCAGCAGCAGCAGCAAGTGGCAGCAGGCGGCACGAAGGCCAAGCTCGGACGTATCGCCTCTGCGCGCAAGCAGCAGTCGCGCGCGAACTCCGGTAGAGATGTCAAAGCGAACCAGCGCGGTGGCGATTTGGACGACAATGACCAGCGGTCGTCCTACGGCGATCGCGTGGTGTACTCAGATCTGTCGGACGTTGAGAACTCGCGCGACCTGGAGGAGTCGCTGCTCTCGGACGACGAGGATCACGCCTACGGCTCCTTCGAGTCGGCGGAGCGCGAGCCACAGCAGCAACAGCAGCAACAGCACGAGAGCTCGTCCTGGAGCGCCATGAAGGACGCGCTCGCGGCGATCAGTCCGTGGTGATAGCCGTGGCGACGAGAGCGTGGTGAGAGAGACTGAATGGATATCAACGTGTGTGTCATGAAGTCTGCTGTCTTTGCGGTAGTGTGTGTGGAAAAGAAGAAGAAGAAGAAAGCGCCACTCTGTCGTCTCTATGCGGTGGCGGTGGCTGCCAGCGCGGAGTCCTCCTCGGTCTCCGGCCAGTCCTTGATGCCGTAGAGCATCTCGCCGAGCGGCGACGGTGCGTAGCCTTCGGGGAACCAGTCGGCGGTCTCGAAGCGCTGGAGCTTCATCGCCGGCGAGAACTCGCGCGGGTCGCTCACGGGGATCATCTTGAGGTACTGCACCATGCGGAAGTCGAAGCCCGTGTTCGGGAAGTTGCTGCAAGGCACACAAGACATACAAGACGAGTGAGCACACCCACCACATAGACTAGCTCGCCAGAGTGCAAAGATATCTGACGCACCCGTGGGGGAGCTGGCTGTTCCAGATGAGCAGCGAGCCTGCTTTGATCGGGATGCGCTTGACCTCGCTGCGCATCGGATCGTCGTCCGGCACTTCGATGAAGTTGCGCGTGGCGATCTCCGGCAGCGCGCCGTACGAGTCCTTGTGCTTCTGAGCCCACTCGAAGAAGCGCTCGTCCGTGAACCCAGGCACGCAGTGGAAGCCGCCGTTCGCCTCGGGACAGTCCACGAGTGAGATCAGCGCCTGCACGCGCAGCGAGCCGTACGTGCTCACCTGCGAGGCTGGCAGCGGCGCCGGCGCGTAGCCTGCCGCAGACGTGCCGTAGTGGAACGGACTCAGGTCCCAGTGCAGCCACTCCTTCTTGGTCTGCCACTCCTCCAGGATCTGCGCCTCATTCTCCTGCGCGCTGCTCGCGAGGTGGCGCAGCTTGGCCGGCCGCATGACGCCGTACCGGTCCACGCTCACCCACAGCCGCTGCGTGCACATGACGTTCGCGAACGCCTCGTACACCTTGCGGTTCTCGCGATTGCGCCACGCCTGCTCCTGCTTGTTCACGCCCGTCGAGTCGAGCTTCTTCATGCGCTTCCAGTACGGGAAGCGACCCATGAAGCCGCCGTTGCGGCACACCTCGGACGGCCAGTTCTCGTTGCCCCACGTCGTCTCGTCCTCACGCTTCACGAGCCCGTCCTTCTCCAGATACGCCCACACCTGCACACGCGCACGCACATCGTTGCGCGAAATGAGCTTCTCGTGTTTTGTGTGTCTGTTCCATTGGCAGCCAGTCGACCCATTTTGGGGAGCTACATGCGTACCTCGTCGATGGACTTGGCGCGCTCGTCCTCGCTTAGCACGTCCTCGATGACCACGTAGCCGTCGCGCTGGAACGCCGCCACGTACTCCTGCACCTGATCCACGCGGTAGCTCTCCACGAACGCCTGCGGCTGCGTCTGCGTCTGCGCGTCGTCCGCCATCATCCAATTTCCTGATAATGAATGTCAAAGTGACGCGCATTTTTGGCTCGATTGGCTCAAATCGACCCGCCTCGTATTCAAGCGAACCATACAAACACGAAGTGAAATGACATCCTCGCCATCGAGAAGCTCCAGGCAACCGAAGACTCGCTCCTAATCGCTCTCTGCTATCCTGAAGCGAACGCATGCAGCGCGCTTCCGTCCCTCGTGATGATAGTGGCAAACACTTCACGACAGAGAGCCCAAGAGTCCGAGTCCAGTTCGTCCCCATCTCGGCACAGCGAAGGAGCTTCATTCCGACATGCCCACTCTTTCGCCTGCTTATAACAAATCCTTCTTCCACTTCGCGACCAGCTGCGTCGCGCTCTTGGCGACCTCGGGCGACGCGTGCTTGCGCAGCTTGTTGATCACGCGACCTACGCCCGTCGTCTTGAGGATCTCGACCGTGAGCGTCAGCCCCGTGAGCGTGCTCACGACGTGGTTCGCGAGCGTCGCCGACACGTTCTTCACGTTGCTGCCCTCTTTCTCAAGCATGCCCTGCAAAAACAGCACCTGGGTCTGCAGATCCTCTTCGGATGCGCCAGTGTCCAGCGGAGCCTCCGAGTCGGAGGTGGCGGTACCAGTGGACTCGGCGCCACTGCTGGTGGTGCTCGAGGACGGCTTTCCGGACTGGGACGACAACGCCGCTCCAGCGGATGATGCCGCAGCGCGGCTCGCGCTCTTCTGAGCGGAGGCTGTCTCTTCTTGGAGCTGCAGAACAAAACATCAAAGCAGTGCGACGTCAGCTTTCATGCCACCCACCACGCTGCAGTTCGAGGATCGGAGCGAGCACTCACATGCGCTCCAATGTCTGCGTTGATGTGGAGCTCCAGCAGCGGCGTGATCTCTGGGATGGACGGCGCAAAGCCCCGCGACTTTGGCTCGCTCAGCGCCAGCACCGCGCCGACTGTCGAGAAGTACGTTCGACTTACGTCGGGCTCGACTGCGTTGCTCCATGAGCCGTCTTTCTGCTGAGACAGCAGCAGATACGCCATGCCTCGCCGAACCTGCACGAGGTTCTCGGATCCGTCAAAGCATTTCAGAGCCTGACAAACACGGCACAAAGAGGCAATGGAGGGGATTGGTTGTCAGGTTACCGACGCAGCTAGCGGAGCACACAGCTGACACAACGTACCCGCAGCGTCTCACTGATTAGGACAATGTCCTGCTGCGCGAGGTGGTACACGAGATGGTGGCGCAGGAAAAAGTACTCGTGCGGGAGCAGCTCCTACGATAAAGTAGCCAGCAACGAGTCAGGCTACATACAGTCATGACGAGCACATGGAGATTTAAATCAACGAGATACGATGCGTACTGGCTCACAGCGCAGACTCCCGAACTTGGTCACGACCATGACAATAGACGTCACGAGCAGCACTTGGTCGCGGTACTCGGCGGCAGACAGCTGCTCTGGCGCCTTGAAAGGGTAGAACGACGGCAGGTACTGCACCAGCTGATGCACACAGTCACAATTGGAGCGCAGTCGCTCGTCAGCCGAATGTAAAAAGCCAAGGAGCGCACATGACATGTTTCCTCCTCACCTGTATGAGCGTGCAGCCGAGCGGGACGTTCACGAAATGCGCAAAGTACGTCCCCACGAGCGCGTTCGCCATCTTCATACTCGCAGAGCCCAGCGCGTCCGAGGCTGGGGGTCCCAGCGCTGGGTTCCAGCCAAAGTAGTCCTGCACATAGCACACAAAAGACGAAGAGCGAGAAAGCCACACGAATAACACATTAACATGTGGACGGAGCACTGATGCAGCGCAGGTGCACACGCACCTCTGGCGTGTACAGCTGCACGGCGTGCGTGTCGAAGAGCTCGAGGAACTCCACGCGCTTGCGGTGGCAGATGCCGAGTCGCTCCACGAGGAACACGGCCGTGAGCGTCTCGACGACCTGCGCTGGGGTGGGAGTGCTGCCAGGCGCCGCCCACTCGGACTGCTGCTGCTGCTCGCTCTTGAGCCACAGCGCGCCGAGCGAGCGCACGTACAGCGCTGCGAGTCGCAGGAGCTCGTCGCTTTCGACTGCCTGCAGCTCGTACAGCGTCTGGATCGCGTGGAGTCCGAACTGCGCAAAGAGCGCCTTGTCCTCGCGCAGCATCGTGTACACGCGGTGCAGCCCTGCGCAACAGGATGCCAGCAAGAAGTCAGTGCGTGCTACGCAGCCACAGGCTCATGGACAACGCGAGCTCAGCGCGAGCGCACCTTTTGCCATCGCTTCTTTCCGTGCTTTGCTCTTCCAGGCGTCAGGCACGACTCGCTTAGCGACCTGCATATTGCAAACGTATCGGTTCTGTCAGTCAGCGATCTGCCTGGCAATCACAACACAGAGACAGAGATAAGAAACCCAGCAGCGCCGGACGCACCTTGGCGGCCTTGACCTTGCGGAACTCCTGGTGCATGAGGCGCTTAAGCAGCTCCTTGTGGTTCGTGAGGCTCACGTGGATGTCCTTCTCGACCGCCTGGCGCACGAGCTTGGTCGTGAGCTTGGCCGCGTCGTGCTTGGCGATCACGCTGGCGATGGACGTCGCGATCTTGCCCTCGAGTTCCTTGGAGATCGTGCGCGGGTTCACGATCAGTGACGAGCCCGTGGACGTCATCTTCGTGTACATCGCCATGGTCGCGGGCGGGCGGTCGTCGCTCCTGTACTTTTGATGTATAGTAAATCCCAGCAACATAATATGCTGCAGGTTGTGGTTTTCCAGATGCATCATCTATCGTGGATCAGAGGATATCGGCTTGCGCGTCAGTACCGGTACGCCACCGATATATGTGCACTTGTTTGTGGTCGACCAAACGCCTGACTGCGGACCGCCGGGAGCGATTGCTCCCCAGCCCCAAATCGAGCGCAAGGACGAACGCACGGACGAACGCAAGGAGGATGCTGGCGAGACTGCGTGCCGCCTCGGCCCTGGGCCGCAGCGTGACCCGACGACACATCGGCGGCTTCGCGGCCCCCGCGGACGCTTCGGCGCCGACCGTCGCGGAGAAAGTGTGCGTTGGGCGACGGCGTCTGCCGACCGTGACTGGCATAACAGACAGACAGACAGGCACGGCGAATCTGACCGATTGGGTGTGATGTGAACATGTGGCTGGCTGCACAGGGTGAACGTCGTTCTCATCGACTACGAAGGCAACCGCCACTTCATCCAGGGCCGCCAGGGCCAGACCCTGCGCCAGGCGTGCGAGATGAACAACGTGGCACTCATCAAGGACGACTCGAACGGCGGCGGCGGCATCCACAGCGCCGTGCGCGCCGACTACTACACCGAGTCGCTCTTCGGCGAAGGTGCGTTTGAGTGTGGCAGTATCTGTCATGGGGATGCGGAAGCTGCGAATAGGCTGGCTCACGACTGACTCATTGTGGTGTGTCGCGCAGGCTCGACGTCCCCACAGTCGCACGTGGTCGTGTCGAACGAGTGGATCAACAAGTTGCCGTCGCCAAACGACCAGGAGCTCCACGTGCTCCAGTACGTCCCAGAAGAAGACCGCTCGGCCAAGTACGTCGCACCGTGTTTGCTATGAGCTGATGCTACTGCTATTCCTTTCCTTATTATGCAGCAGCTGCTGACTTGTGTGTGTCGCCGTTCCCCTTGTGCCTGCAGCTCTCGCTTGGGCACGGAGATCATTCTGGACAAGTCGCTCGACGGGCTCGTGGTCGCTGTCCCAGAGGCGCCGCCAGTCGAGACGTACCAGTATGTCCACGAGTACGAGGACGACGAGGACGACGAGGAGCATTAAACACAGATACAGCAAATGGACTACTCGCTCTGTAAGACGAAGGATGATGATGGAGAAAGAGAGAGAGAGCGCGAGCGAGAGAGTGACGATGGATGAATACAACGACAAGAAAAACACACGCGCACGTACACGCACGCAGCAAGTGGCACAGCCAATCTCCACGTGCGTTGTGCGGGTATGGAGAGTCTGTTTGGACCTTGTTGCTGTCGCGTGGCGTGTGCAGGATCGGACTCTACTTGCGCTTCTTCTCGGCGCGCTTCTTCTCGGCTTCTTTCTTGTGCAGCTCCATCTTCGAGTGGTTTTTGATGTCCTGGCGCCGCTTCACACCGTCTGCGCTGCCGATCGTGCGCGCCGAGTTCGCGTTGCTCTCGTTGTCCGAGTCGCTGTCGTCGTCCGAGTTCGTGTCGACGTACGGGTTCATCGAGCGCTTCTGGGATTTGAGCACGCGCACGTTGTAGCGGATCTTGTCGTCCGCCGTGCGCGTGTCGAGCGGCAGGAACGGGTGCGCGCCGGCTTGGTTCGCGAGCCCCATGACGCGCGCGCTGTTCTTGCGGCGCAGGTTTGTCGACGACGTGGACTGCAGGTGGGACTCGTCGCCCAAGAAGAGCCGCACGACCTGCTCGATCGAGTCGCCGAGCGCCAGCGAGTCCATTTTTTGCGCCGACGCGACGCCGACGATTTGCGCGATGTGCAGCAAGCCGAGGTGCAGTTTCTGGTAGACATGGTGCAGTCGTCGTCATTCACAGCTATCAGCGCCAGCAATCATCAACTCGCACACACACACACACACGATTCGAGGAAGAAGACGCACCTCGGAGAGAGCCTTGAGACGAGCGGCGCGCTCTTTCTTCTGCTGGTTGCTCGCTGAAGTCTCTGCGAGCTGCTGCTCCAGCAGCTTGATGTTGTGCGATTTCGAGACAGCCTCGCTGCCGCTTGCGCCGTTCGCAGGCGAAGCCGTGCTTGCTGCGCTGCTGCCGCTGCCGCTGCTGCCAGACGACTGAGCGCCAGCACTTGCTGCCGATGCAGGTGACAGTTCGTTGCTCGTGCTGCTGCCTCCTAGCTTCAGGTTCACGAACTGCGCCTGCAGAGCCGCAAGCTTCTCGCGATACTCCGTCACGCGCTGCTCGCCGACTTTCTCCTCGGCTTCGAGCTGGGACGCGTGGTCGAGCTGGTCCTGCCAGTATACCTGTGCCTCCTCCGGTTTGTTGATCCCGACCTGGCGCAGCGTGCCCAGGATGCCGTCGTCCTTGTATGCGCTGCCGACGTACTGCTTGAGCGACTCAACTTTCTTCTGCCGCTCCATCGACGTCTCTTTCTTGTGCAGCAGCTTGTCCTTCGCGCGAAGGAAGCTCAGCTCTTCGACTGAAGTCGTGCGTCTGCCGAGAATGGCTTCGTGCAGCCCGGCAGTGTGGTCGTCTGCGCCACCAGCACCAGCGAGCGAATGACGCTTCAGTGGCGAGCCAGACGCGGATTTCCCTCCACCACCGCTCTCTCTGTCAGCGACTGACTGGTTGTTGCCGTGATTATTGCTGCTGCTGTTCCCAGTGAACGCCGAGATCTTGCTCGCGATCAGATTCAACGTCATGCGGTGGTTGAGCTCCTGGCGCCAGCGAAGCCGCGCGAGAGCTGCCTGGTGAATGCTCGACTTGTCCTGGATCACCTGCAGCAGCTTCGGCACTTCGATGCTCGCGAGCCGCTTCTCGTACCACACCACCTGGGTCTTCTGCTGCAAGTCCACGACATCCTGCTTGAGCTTGTTCACGATCGTCTCGGCGTTCTCGATCGTGTTCGGGTCACGTGCCGGGTTGACTTCACAGTGGCGGAGAATGGACTTGTAGTAGTCGCTCCGCTGCCTGCCGATCATCGTCTCGTCGTTCACCTGGCGGATCTGCTCCAGCAGCTCATCCATCTTCGACGCGCTCTGCCCAGCAGCTTTCGCCTGCGCCTTAGTGTCCAGGAGCCGCGACTCGAGCTGCCTCAGACTCTCGCTCTTCTCCTTCGCCATGAACTTGAGCTTGTCGTACTTCATGCGGAGCTCCATGAGCTGGGACTGTCGAGGCATGCATCCAAACACAAGCGAGAGATGGCGGATGAGAACCAGAGCGATGAAGCGATACCGAGCACATTCGCACCTCGAGCTTTGAGACCGATCCGGTAGAGACTTCGCTGTTCTCCGGAGACAGAAACTCGAACGCGCCGAAGTCGTCCTCTGGGATCGCGTCAAACGACGAGCCATAGCCATTGGATGAGTTGTTCGGCAAGAGCGTCTTTACTGGAAGCGGCTTGCGCTTCACGTTGGGGCTCTGCTTGGACTTGTCTGCGGCAGCGACTGTCTTGGGAAACACGACGCCGCCTGAGCTACTCTTTGAGCCGTTCGCGTGAGCGCTCTGGGAGCTGCTGCTGCTGCTGCTGTTGTTGTTGTTGTTCGAGGACGACGAGCCTGCGGGATTCGATCCGCTTTCCGCCTGCTGCTGGTTCTCGTCACTCGCAGCGGACGCTTCGTTCCCGACTCCTCCAGGGAAGCGTGATGCGAGCACGTTGCGCAGGAAGCGGCTTTCAAACGCGACACCGATGAGCGGGAACTGCGTCCAGAGCCACCGCCGCACATAGTACCCGTCCTCCGCGTGGATGCAGAGCGCGTCAATGTCCTGCTGGCTCTTCCTCGCTTCGCTGTCGGACAGGTGGGAGGTCGAGAAGTTCCCGAGACTCGTGATGAACTCCTGCAGCTGCGGCGGCTCGGGTCGGTTGATCACCAGGTGGCCGCTCTTCGAGTCGTCAATTCGCTGCCACGTTCTCAGAAAGTCCGTGATCGTGAGAAACAGCCCGAGCAGTTGGTCTGCCGTCGGGTTCTCGTGCGCAATGTACTCGTCGAGTGATCGGATGAAGTCGTCCACGGGGTCGTGAATCGAGCAATTCGTGCGCAGCACCATCCAGTACGAGAAGAACTCCTGGCGATTGCGCTCGCCCCACCAGAGCTGGAACATCTTGATGTCCACGAGTGAGTTCTGCAGCGACGACCACAGAGAGCAGCGCTCCAACTGCACGGGCAGCTCGTCGAGTCGGCGCTGAGAAGCGTCCATGGCGTCAAAGTAGTTTGCGAGCTCGCGGTAGTAGCAACTTCGCAGATGGTCGTCGCGCAGAAAGCCGTAGCGGATGATCAGGCGGAACTGGTTGTGGCTCAGATCGTTCAGGAGAACTGCTCCGTCGTCGTTGCTGCTGCTGTTTGACACAATACCAGCGTTGCCAGACCCACAGTCGTGGCGTCGGATCTGCATCAAGTGCGGTCGCAGAAGCCTCAGAAGCTGCTGGGAGACGTTCTTCGGGACGCTGTCGCCAAAGAGCTTGGTCAGATCTGCATCCGAGAGCCCATACCTCGAGACTGCAAGCAGCGAGAGCGTGTGCCGCACCAGCAACGCGCGCTGCTCTATCGCAGTCTGCAGACTCTCGAGCTCAGCAGCGTCAGGCGGCGGGATCGAGTTAGTGCCGCCGTTCTGGTCGCTCGTGACATCGCGCTTCGTTGCTCGACGAGCCAGCTTTCGGTCGTTCGGATTCCCTTCGCCGCTCTGCACCGCAGTGGAGGTGGAGAGGCTGTTGTTCGCAGCGTCGATCGAAGCCTTGCACTTGTGGAATTGCTCGAACAAGTCGGCCAGTAGGATCTCGTTCCACTGCTTCATCATTATTTCGTAGATCACGTGCAGCTCGTTCGTCTGGCACGCAGCCTTGAGCCAGTGCTTCCGCGTGTCGTCTTGCGCCGGCTCGAACAGCTCCAGCGCATGCAGCAGCAGCCGCACATACAGCGGGCTTGAGCTTCCTGGCGAGGTCACGATCAATTCTCTCTCCTCGGGGTCCAGTGACCGAAGATGCCTCTCCTCGTAAAGCTGCGCAGCAGACACATACACGCGCGTGAGCAGTGGATTCGCATCGTGTAAAACCCTTCCACGACAGCCAAAACAAGAGCGCACCTGCAGCACAGCCCTGCACGATAGCTCGTCGAGAGGCTCGACGACAATGAAGGTCGACTGGCGTCGTCGCAGCTCTCGGATCGTGTGTGAATCGTGGTCTTGAGGCGGCAGCGTCGTGTCGTAAACCAAATCCTCGCTGTTGTCGTGCACAGACAGCGCAAATGAGCAGAGCGTACAAGGATGAAGCGGAAGCAGCAGGGTTTCGGAGCGAGGAGAGCTGCGACTCACTCGTCGTCAAAAACAAACGGCTTGCGAGTCGCCCACTTGCAGCAGCGCAAATGGTTCTTCCCTCTCGCAGTCGTCTGCGTGGCTGACACGACGATGCGAACATTCGACGGGAACGTCGTCGGAAGCCACGACAGCGAGTCACCGCCATCCTCGTTTCGGATGCAGTCGATCCCGTCCAGCACTAGAATGATCCTGAAGGGAGAGAGTATGAGACAGAGCTGCTCGTCAGTACTTCTCCCCCACTGTCAAAGCCAACGAGATGCGCCAGCATACCGCTTGAGCTTCGAGTTCGTGCCTGTGAGATGGTTCGTCCTGCCGACTGCCGCCTCGAGGCACCGGCCGAAAGAAAACTTGAGCTTCTCTTCCTCATGCTCGCGCGGCAGCTCAAAGTCTTTCAGCGAGTACGTCGTCTTGATCTGGTTCATGAACCGGAAGAGGAAGAGCGAGAGGCGGACGCTGTCGTACGAGCAGCCGGCATAGTGCTCGTAGATCAGCTCCTGCGTGCCTTCTTCCGACTTGCGCCGCTCGTCTGCCCAGTGCGCGAGCAGCGCGGACTTGCCGTTGCCCGGCTGGCTGATCACGACCAGCACGGACGAGTGTTGCGTCGCCTCGCGATCCCACTGGCAGTAGTCGTTCAAGATGTGCACGTATTGCGGGGACGGCGCGAACACGAAGTCGTCCTTGCGACTGTGCACGAAGGTGGACAGATCAGTCATTTTAGCAGCTCGTAGCTGAGTCCTGCGTCTCGAAATGCACCAAGGCGCATAGAGTACGATACCTCTTTGCGAACGCGACGTGGGTCGCGGTCTCTCTGTTCACGATCGTGCTCTCCACGCGCTCGACACGCTCCACTCCCAGCGAGTCGTCAAACGAGCGCGCGCGCACAGGCTCTCGCGCTCCATTGGCGACAGCTTTTCCTTCTCCTCCTCCTCCAGCACTTTTCTTCACCGGGGACGCCGCTTTCCCCATCGCGCGTCTCGAAATCGATCTTTGGCGAGGACAAGCGACGACGACGACGTGGAACTGGAGTCGTGTCGTCCCGCGTGATTTCTGAAACCTGCGACCACGTTTCCCCTGCGAAACGGACAGCATCCAGGTATTTACGAACCAGATCAACTCATCAGCCAAGTGGTGCGTGTTGCATAGCTCGCGTCGGCACTTTGCGAGCTCGACGAGCCAGCATGTGATAGGTGTCTTCCTTTCTGTCGTGCCATCATCCCGATTCCTGAAAGTGCGCGCATCGTGCACCCTGTAGATTCCAGCGATGGATACGCTTTCTTACTCTTGCTGACTCTCAAATCGTCGCAATGCTGCCTGTCGAAGCTTCTCGCGGCGGTCTGCGAGCGTGTTTGCATCGTTTGCGCTGCTGGGCTTGGCACTGGATCCGCCGCCGACAGTTTGCCCGGTACCTGAAATTAGAACGCATCGCAGTCGAAGAACATGGTGAGCGAGGTGGGATCGTTTGACGTGAGATAAGGGATCAAAGCGCCTCGAACCGTACCAGCGAAGGGGGAGTAGATGAAGTCCGAGCGACGCGGGTGGCCATCCGTCAGGCGTGAGGACGACGAAGACGCACCCGCGTCGCCAACAGGCGCTTGCGAGCCGACGTCGGAAGGCATCAAGCAGGTCAGAAACGACCCAAGGTACGCTGCGCGGTTCACGTACGCTGGAATCGATTTGTTCAGCAGCAGCTGGCACAGCGCTTCCGAGTACGCGTTGCAGTTTCTGCTCACCGTTTGCATCCCCAATCGTCAGTCCAATCGTCCGCGCGGAGAGCGACATTCATACATGGACGGAGTTCCACGTACTTGGTGATCAGATTGTAGCTGTCGCCTTGGAACTCAGGCCGGAGCGAGTACGCCAGCTGGCGCGCCTCCGTGTACGAGCCATTGAAGACTCCCAGCTCGATCGACTCGCGGAAAACTGCACCTGCGATGTGCACGGACGGACGAGGATGCGTGTGAGGCAAGAGCCTTACCAAGCATACACACACACATTGATATCCGGTTCGCACCTGCAGCTTGCTTTGGCGTGGTTGTGAAGATGCCCCCGCCGCTCGCGAACGAGTACTCGTCGCCAGCGATCTCGATGCCGCTGTGGTACAGTCCAACTCCAAGAGCTGCAAGCACAAGCACATCCGCGTCAGCTCGCACGCCTTCCTTGCCATCAATACGGGTACTGCACAGTACAGTTACGCGTACCGGACACGTAGGCGTTCGCGGGCGAGATGTCGTAAACGTTCAGGAACACGGGCGTCTGCGCTGTCCGCGGCGCCATGCTGCTGCTTCTCGTCGTCTTCTTTTCGTTGCGCTTCTGGCAGTTCTGATCTGTTTCGAACGTCTTTAGGAGCTCTTATTGAGGGCGTCACAGTACTTTGCGATATGTCAAGTCAACCGTGGTGTCATCAATCGGAGGTCACCTGTTGCTGCCATCAGGAGCTTTTCAGCTTGCTTCTCGGCTGTAGAGCGCGCACTTTCTTCGCTGCGTCCTTGCGCGCCTTCCACGTGCTGCGGTAGCTGCTCGGGCCACTGTCCATCACGCTCTCGAGCGCTTGCTCCAGGTCCGAATTCTTCGCGTCGAACCGATCGATGTCAGCGACCGGGATCCAGTCGAACAGCGGGACGATGTACAGCGCTGCCGTGGTCAGCGTCGACGCGACCATCTGCTTCGCGAACCGAACTGCGCTTTGCAGGGTTGGGAAGCACTGGTAGACGTGCACCGTCACGTTCTCGATCACCGTCGCCGGGACTTCCGCAACCACACTCACGCACGCGAATCGTTGGCCGTTGCCGTGGCGGAGATCTCCTGCTCGAAACTGGCACGCGCCAGACGACGGTGCTGGCTCCGATTGAGGAGACTCCGCTGCCGGCTCTGCGGAGAAGAAGTTCTCGAGCGCCATGGTGATTTCGTCCTCTTTGTAGACTGCGAATCGCGCCGTGTCTCTCTCTGGCGGCGGAACTCGCTCCACCTCGCAAACGAGACGAAATATGTGCAGAGTCTCGTTCAGGTCGCGAAACTTCCCAAATACTCGGAACGCGACGACGAACTCCTCCGGCTTGGACGGCTGGACGTCGACGCCGCAGCTCGGTCCGTTCACTGCGCCACCGGCGACTGCTCTTCTTGGATCGGCAGAGTGCTTGTTTCTCGGCTTGCTTGACGCACTGCTTGCTTTCTGAGTAGCTTTCTCTTTCATAAAGCCCATCAGGCAGAATGGCTGGCAGACGCCGTGGACAGGATTCCAGATCGCAGTCACAGAGGTTGCAGTGACAGTTTTCACTGTCGGGCTCGAGAGATCAGCCAGTCTGTCGGACTTGAAGGACTTCGTGCTTTTGCGGCGATCGCGGTGCGCAGACGTGATGGACGGGTCGTGGAGGGGTTTATCATATTGTAGCGGTGGCAAACCCCCTTCCGGGGGACTGAGCGCTGCAAGGGTATGGCTCCTCGTCAACGCCGACTGCTTCTGCATCGACACAATCGATTTTCTCCGTCCTGGCGTCAGCTCGAGTCCGTCGCGTAGCGTTTCTGGTTCAGCTGGAGGAGAGCGCTGGTTGTGGCTGTCGACGATCTTGCTTTCGCTCGATGGATCACTTGAGTCGGCGACACTGAGAAGCTTCGACTTTGCACCCGCCGCGTCTGGATTAGCGAGCCCAGCCGCATTGAGAGAGTATCTCCGTGTCAACTTCGACTTTCCGTTGCTGGGCGAGCAACTTTGCAGCGAGCTCACATCGTCATCTTCGGCGGAGGATAGCAGCGAATCGGAGTGTCGACGCTGGAGCTCTTCATCGATCAGTTCAGAAACCGCGTCGCTCTTGCCTTCATCGGGTCTCGGCAGTTTCTGAGCTGGCTTCATGTCGGCATTGGTCTGGAACGAGACATCGAGCTTCGCGCCTGACCGAGTGGTGGAGCCGAATCTCGCACCTCGGCGCTCCATCACCAGACACCCTGGCTCGACCAGCTTCTTGACTGCTCTCTCGCTCGAGAGCGCCGGCATCGACGACGACTTTGATAGCCCTGATGAACCTCGATCCGACTTGCGCTTCGACGCGACAAAGTCGTCGAGAAACTTCTTGCGGTACTTCTCCCACGCAACAGTTTTCAGCGCTCGGCTCTCGATACTCTCTCGAACGAACCCAGCTGCCGAGCGCTGGAGGCTTTCGCGCGCTTCCGGCGTCATGAGATGGAAGATGTCGAAGCGAGACAGCACGAGTATCTTCACCGGCGACTCTGCAAACACGGAGTAATCGCGAACGAAGATGTCGTTGAATTTTCCTGCAGACGCTCTGGATATGCCAAGACAGCAAGCAGGAAGGGGTTAGATGTGACATCGCTAGAAGGCAAGGTCGGTGACTGTCAGCAAGAGCACTCACTCTGCGCAGCCGATGATCGAATTCGGTCCGTATCGTCCGAGCTCGTACAGCTGTGGCTGGTTCGTCGTCGGATGCTTGCCTTCGTGGATCATGACGCACTCGCCTCTTGTGACAACGAACAGCTCGGACGCTCTAGAACCCTGGTATCGAACAGGAAAGCACAAAGTGTCACTCTCTGCGCGCACACACCTCCCGAGCACATTTGCGAGACCCCCTGTCGCACCTGCTTGCAGATTTCGCCTCGGTACGGGACGTACTTCTCTGTCATGACCGAGCACATGCCTTCGATCGTGTTGTCGTCCCACTCCGGGCCGATGAAATATGCGTTCTGCCGCAGTAGGTGCGCGTACTGAGCGTGGTACTCGTTCTGGTATTTCTTGATCAGCGGCTCGTACTGGTCGCGGCTGAGCACAAGCAGCTCGCAATAGTCGTCGCACTTCACAGTTGCGCGTCGCATGCCGTCTGCTTCAGAGAGTGCGAGCTCGCCAAAGTACTCTCCTTCTCCCAGTCGCGAGACGACATTGTCTGAAGTCTCGCCAAACCGGTCTTTCGACCGAACCGAGACTTCGACGCTTCCCGAAAAGATGATGTAAAAATGCTTTCCGACCTGACCTTCCTCAAACAAGACCGTGTTCGTGACAGCGCTGATCAGCCGCATGGCTTTGCACAGCTGCTTCCGCACTTCGAACGAGAAGCGCGAGAAGAACTTGACGCTCTTGAGGTACTCGACTGCAAACTTGAGATCTTTCTCGGACCGCTGAGCTGAGTGACGAACGAAGATGTTCCGGATGATGTCCTTGTTGGATCGAAAGCGCTTGGTGATCTCTAGCGTGTTCGACCCCGCTTCTGCATCCTGGGACTCTTTCAGCAGCTCCTTGAAGATCGTTCGGCTGATGAACACCAGCTCCACGCAGTCGCTTGCGACGATCGCGGATGCTAGCATCGACAAACGAGCAGTGCAACGTCAGCAACGCGAGCAGACATCGAGAACAGATCTACTCGAGCTCTTGCCTGCCCGCATGTCTGCGTCTGACACCAGCGCTCTCTCGCCAAACGTATCTCCAGGCGTCAACAGCGCCAGATGCATGGCCGAATCGGAAGGACTGGTGTCGTCATTGCGCACAATCTCGACTGTGAGAGAGAGAGAGAGAGAGAGAGAGAGAGAGAGCAGCAGCAGCAGCAGCAGCAGCAGCAGCAGTAAAGAGGGGACGATGAGCGGTGAGAAGAGCGACTGTCAGGTGATCATGATCCTCGGAACACTGACTGCTCACCTTGCCCTGAATAGACCAAGTAGAAGCTCTCTCCAGGATCCCCCTGGTTGGCACCACCGACACAATCCAGTCAGCCACAGCTCTGCGTCCTTGTCTCCCTCGAGGCAACAGCATCTTTCGCACCTCACGGAAGATGAAGTCGCCTTGTTCAGTGTAAGTGACGAAAGACAGCGCTTGGTAGAGTCGGTCGATCTGAGCACAAAACGCAAGTCGCTCTGTCAAAATCTCTGCTGGTAGCCATTTCAACTTGGCGACAGAGCTGAGCAACATAGAATGTGTGATTGAGCTCACCTTGTCTGCAGACATTCGCACAGCACCGGAAATGCAAGTCGCAGCATGTTAGTAAAGAAGACAGCGCCAAGTGCGCAGACGCCTCCAGTTCTGGTTCTTACATGCGTCAAGGTTGGAGAAGAAGTCGAGGAGTCGGGACGCCGACAGCAGCGACTTGAGCTGCATCAGGAAAACAAAAATTGCGTGAGTGCCACGCCATCACTAGTTGTTGTCGAAAACGCAAAGCCCAACACGCACACACACACACACACACACACACATACACACGCAACAAAGACAGCGGTAGCACACACCATGTGGATGTCGTCGAGTGAGCGCTTGCCCAGCGGCCGCAGCAGGATGCGTCGGCACGCGTCCACCTCGGGTCGGTTCTCCTTGACCGCCTGCGCGAGCGCTCCCTGCTGCGCGAGGTCTTCGAGCCGCGTCGCCAGCGACACGCGCCGACTCGCTTCGTCCGGAGTAGCATTTGCGCCAGCAGCAGCGGATGCACCGCTGGCGCTCGCGTGGCCGGCGTCGGCCGTGGCCGCCGCTTTCCCTCGCCGCGGCATGGTGATCCTCGTGACGCGGCGGCGACGCAAATAGCGGAATGCGAGGAGGGGAACGAAGCATGCCACTTCAACTTCTGCAGCGTTGCGCGCGCGCGACTTAGCAGCTTTCGCGAATGTCGCGTTACGACTCGGAAGACAGCATGCGAGCCCGAAATGGTTAACGCAACGCTTTTTTCTGCTGACTGTGACACGCTTCATCGCTCTGCTCTCCCAAAAGCCGACAGCGAAGAGCGCAAGATGGAGGAATGGCGGCAGCTCGCGGACGACGCCAAACGCGCGCTGGCGCAGCAGTTCCTGGGAGACAAGTCCGTGGCGCTGTACGAGGCGCTCGGCTCGCACGTTGTCGACGCGTCCACGGGCGGCGTGCTCTTCTGGGCGGGCGTGTCCGCGGCGCAGGCGGCGCAAAAGGGGCTCCGCATCGGCGCTGCGACGCCAGTGCTGCCGCGCGTCGTCGGAGGCGTGGCAGTCGCGGCGTCGTCCGCCGTGGCCCTGCACTTCGCGTCGCTGCCGCGAGAGATCTACGAGGACGCGGTGATGCAGCGGACCCGCGACGCGGAGAGCAAGCTCACGAAGCTCTGGTCGTTCTGGTCGGCGTCAGCGGCGCAGGACCCGGGCTTGGTGGAGAATGCGCAGCAGAAGCTCAAGGCGCGCATCGAGGGGTTCCGCGACGCGCCGTACCCTGTGTACATGCTGATGGGCGTGGCGTGCTTCAAGATGCTCGGCGGCCGCATGAACGCGATCGCGCCAAGCAACTTCTCGAATCTGGGTGCGTTCCACTTGAAGAAAGCGTCACTGCCGGCGACTGTCGAGTACGCGACGCCGATCGAGCGCGGCATCATCCAGGAGTTTGGGCGGCTCTACGGGTGCCACACGTGCGGAGTCAAGCGGGGGTTCAAGTACCACGCCGACCACATGCCGCCAAAGCTGTACGTGGCGATGACGGAGTACAGAGAATGTTTTGGCTGCTGCGGATCATGAGGCTGATCTCTCTCAATGCTTGCGTGTGTCTCTATCGCTGTACACATGAACAGAGTCGCGCAGCGCTTGAACGAGAACATCTTCCGACGCCTCGTCGGTCACAAAGTCGCGTTCCGGTTCTATCCGCAGTGCGAGCCGTGCTCGAATCAGCAGGGAACGGTCGTGAAGCAGTGGAAGACCAAGCTGCGAACGCACTTCCTGTCGCTGCGTCTGTACCACAGCACGGGACTGTGGCTCGTGCTGCTCTGCACGGGCGGACTCTACGTCGGCGGCTCAAATTTCCACGGTACAAGCGCATGTCCCGCTGTGATTTTGCACGTGAATGTGTGGATGTGCTGATGCTGACCTTGTGCTTGTTGCATCACAGAGATGTCCGATCTAGCTTCCTCGCTTCCTCAAACACCAGCGAGCGACGACTTGCTCCAGTACATGAGCCATCACGCGACGTCGGAGCAGTCGCTCCTCGTGTCGCTGCGTGAACGGGAGATCAAGCTCCGTCGGCAGCTGAAGAGCACAAAGGGCGATGCGGCTGAAGTAGCCGCAATAAGCGCCGAGATCGATTCGATCGTCCAGTGCAAGAAGTCTCTGAAGACGAACCTCAAGCGCCAGTAAGCGATCCAGGCACAATGGCAACGTCGATCTCACACGCGTCAAGACAGTTTTGCTGCAGGAGAGTGGCGTTCGCTGCCAATGCCGCAAGATGTGCTGGCGGGAGCATTGGACGTGGAGCGTGCGAGAGAGACAGACGCTCAAGGCACTGAGCTGCACAAGCATCCCAATGACAAAATCGGTAACAGCCATGCATGCGTTTCTTCGTCTTGTTGTGTTGCGGAGATGCCCTATTTCGAGTCTGTGGTTGTTTTTCGCAGCAGGGTCCACGCAGTCAGTATTGCGAAGGCGAAAAGCAAAGGCGCGGGCGCTTCTCGATGACCACTCCAAGTCGAGAACTACTCGCGAAGAAGCTGCTCCAGCAGCAGGAAGCGCTGGGTGGCGGCATGAAGAAGCGCCGGAACTCGTCGACTCACCCGCCGCGCGGACACCGACTCCAGCAGCTGCCGTCGCCGACAGAGCAACAGCTGCAGCAACGCGAGAGCGGGTGGAACGACCGCTTCTTCTACGAGCAGCCGGCCAACTCGAACAAGCTGCCGCGCGCAGATCGTATCGCGCCGCACTCACCAAAGCCGCACGCGCCAGCAGCAGTCGCGCAGCACAAGAAGGAGAAGAAAATCCGCGACGAGCGCCTTCAGTATGGTACGAGCATGTGATCTCTCGCGAGTTCTTGTCGCATGCTGAGCCGTTCCTCACTCGATGCGGCATCTAGGAAACAGCGAGATCAAGCGCAAGGTGAAGGAGTCCAAGCAGCCGACGCATGGGAGGCTGATGCCACTTGGTTTCTTTCCCGAGTCTACAGCGGTGAGAAAACCACGAGGAGATAGTCGTGATATGTCAGGGTGGGCTCACCGACGCGTGCTTATGATATTGCAGGACGCAAGACTTCACAGCACAAAGGCAGAGAAACTCCGGACGAAGGCGCTGAAAGCGATCGACAGCCGCGAGAACTTGCTGTACCAGCTGAACGCGCTGATCCTGTGTACGCCCGTGCAAGAGGCGCTTTTCCAGCCGTCCCGTCCCGCGGACCCTCCGTCGTCCTCGGGTCACGGGTTCCAGCGAATGCGCGCGAAAGCTGGCATGGCTCTCGCACCAACGCCGTCAAGTCGATCCGGTAACTCTGGTCCCATGACAAATGCCCGCGAAGCGACGAAAATGGCGCAGAAGCTTGCAGAAGATCTACAGCTCGCGGGCATTCAGTGCGTGGAGGCGATCGTGGAGTGGATGCTCGAAGCAGGCGCGAAAACTGAGTAAGTGGAGCAGATGTGATGGCTCTCGTCTGGGAGAACGATCATGCGCTGACGCTTCTTCATCTGTTGCTGACCACAGGAAGCCTCCTCCTTTCTTGTGGCGCGATCGGAACTACTTCTTGAAGATGCACCACGACCTGGACTTTGCGCAGCCAGAGCTAGAGGCGCGCGGCGTGCATCTCGAGTGCTACACGCAGCAGAACCCTCTGCTGGTTCGAACAAACCAGAAACTTGGTCGCATCCTCGCCGCTCAAGCGATCATCAACGAGATGGTGGAGCTGGCGTCGGCAAGAAAGCCTGTGCACGAACCAGTCGATCACGGATTCGAGAGGCACGACGACGAGAACGACACCGGAGTCCAGCAGCCAGAGGACAACAGTCCGGAACCTGGAAAGCAAGAGTCGAGATCCAAACTCAATGTCGAGGTGGCTGCTCCTTCGCAACAGCACGAGAGCGCAGACATGATGGTACTGAATGCTGGTGACGACGTGCATGATGTCTGCTACGAATCTGATCATCCGAGCGAGGCTGGAGACGATGGCGGGCAGGACGGAGACTACCACAGCGAATCGGATGAGCCCGAGATCAAGACCTCGCCGTCGAAAGGAAACGGAGCTGACGCGTCGTCAGCAGAGGAGCTCGTCAGCATTCTGGATGAGAGTCTGAGTGAGTGGGTAAAACCGAGCCAAAGCAACTCTCCTGCACCAGCGAGCGGCGACGAGCCAGAGAGCTTGACTGTGGTTACAGCGAGAGAAGACGAGCCCTCGGCATCAGAGTACGACAACAGCTTTGAAGACGATGCTCCTCAGAAAGACGGCGAGAACGAAGAGCAAGGAGCAGAGGGAAACCAGAGCAGTCATGAAGCGGTGAACCAAGCTTCCGCGGTGGTGATCCCTCCAAACGACGACGACGAAGAAGATCTGGATGCGATCGAGGAGTCAGCGACGCCAGAAGATCGCGAGACTGGCAATAAGGACGAAGAGCTACCAGTTTCTCTTGACGACGACGATGGCGAAGACAACCAGAGTCCCGATCTTGGAGAAACGGAACCGAAAGTCTCTGAGGACATTTCTCCTGCCTCTAGTCCAGATACCCCCGAGCCAGAGAAGCTGCACAAACTCCTGCTGGACGAGCTGAAACGATTATCTGAAGTCGAGATCCCAGACGCGATCGACATCCAGGCGCTGGACATTGCAGAATGCATTTCGTGGAGGAGAAAGAGCGAGCTCGCGGCTGCTCTTGTGCGCTGCGAGCCATTCGATGGCGCTCTGGAAGGCTCGTTCTACGCCGTGCTCGCTCAGTTCGAGCTCTCGCCTTCACTCCGGCAGACAGAAGAACTGCTGGCTTCGCAAGCGGCAAGCGAGCTTCGGCTGAGCAGCTGCGTTTGGCGGCAGTGTCTTTGCATCGTCGACAGCGTCTACGGCTACCTGGCGAGCCAGATCCAGCTCGCGTTCGAGCGCGGGAACTCGCTGATCTCTGAAATCGAGATCGACGAGGCGATCGAGCTGACAGAAGCCACGTTCATCGACATCCACCGAACGACGTGGCTGCATCTGAGAACCGCCATCGAGTTTATCAGACTGATCCACTCGGTCGGACTGGACGGCGCAGAAAGCAAGACGACCTGCAGGTCGTCAGGTGTGAGCAGCTTGGTGAAAGTCTTCTACCCGTACCTGGTAAACTTGCCTCGAGAGAACCTGGGGTCAGGCTGGCGACGGATAGCGCAAGTGTTTGGATCCGTCTCGCCTGATCTGGGTGCTCTCGGCTTCTTGATGGATCCGACGTGCAAGGCGCTTTTGCTGGCAGCGAACGCCGGCAGCAGTATGGAAGATTCAGAGAGCGAGAAGGACTCGGTGGCGTTTCCCAAGCTGACAGTCGTGTGCGAGCGAGGAAACGTGCTGGAGACGAGCGTCGTAGCTTTCTGGGCGAAGCGTTTCGCGATGAAGGATCCTCAGGCGCAATGCGTTCTGTACCCGTTCTTCCAGTCCGCGTTTGGCGAGAAGATCGTGGATGGGCTGCGCGTCGAGGAAGGAGAGGGCAAAGGGCCGCTGAAAGAGTGGGCCACGCTGGTCTCAAGCGAGATGGCTGCAAAGTGGAAAGACATGGCGACCGATCTGACTTTCCATGCAAGCGCGTCCGTGGAAGCGAACGGGAACAAGCTGGTTGCGACTGGGTTCACGCAGATCCTTCGGCCCGGGTTCGAGGTATCCTGGCGATCCGGCGAAGGAGAGAGCATGTGTCGCATTGTGAACAAGGTTGTTGACTCGGACACCATCCTGCTCGACCGCGGAGTACCAGCGTGTTCGTTCCCAGTCTCCGAGCTCAAAGTCCGGCAGCCGCGACAGGCGTTCCTCGAGTACTTCAAGGCGTCCGAGAGCTTCTGGCTCAGCTCCCAGACGCAGGACACGCCAGCGAATCGGCGAGTGCTGCACTTTTACGGCTGGTACTTGGCAACCGCTGTGTCGCAGTACATGAAGATCGATCTCCAGCTACATCCGCTGTTCTTCAGCTTGCTGCTGGACGAAGAACGCCGCGGTTCACTGGACGATGTGAAGTCCCTGGACTCAACGCTGTACGACTCGCTGGCGCAAATGAGGACGATGGCACCAGCAGACTTCGCCGCTTTCCTGGAACTCGAAGGCGATGATCCGTCTCGGAGCGTCGAAGAGTACATTCTGCAAGTAGTTGACGAGAAATTTGGTGCGAAATCGAACACTTGGTGGCAATTCCAAGAGCTTCGCGCAGGTTTCCGGAGCGTGTACTCCCGAGAGGAGCTCAAGTCGGCGGGCATCGGAGCTGACGACTTGGTCGAGATCGTGTGTGGGAGATTGGAGAGCGTGGTGGCTCAAGATGCGGATTTCAGCATCGACGAGATCTTCCGCGTGGCGCTGGACCCAGACTTCGTCAAGTGCGTCCCCCTTCGGAGAGTCTTCTGGCCCGTGGTGAACGCGTTCGAGCCGCAAATCAAGCGGAAGCTTGTCAAGTTCGTCACTGGAGTGGACACGCTCCCGCTCCCAGGCACCGAGGTGCGTGCTCTTCGCTTGTGGAGGGCTTTTACCTATTCTCTCGCTCGTCGTTGATCTGACTGCTGTGATCGCCTTGTGTTGCATTCTGTGCTGCAGTTTCTTCGCATCGAGATGCCGTTTACAGCACTGACACCTGCGGAGAACCAGAAGCTTCTGCAGATGCTTCCGCAATCACATGTGAGTGTCCCGTCGGTCCTCTCTGGGAGTGTTTGCGTGTTGGGTTGACAGACTAACCTGAACTCGTGTTCTCGCCAGACGTGCGATAACACGCTGGAGCTGCCAAACTACTGGCGAGCGCTGTGCTGGAAGACCCAGCACGATGAGCACGAAGGCAACGAGGTGCTGGAAGGCGAGCTGGCTGCTTTGCTGACAAAGAAGCTGCGCGACGCAGTCGAGTACTCGAGTGGGTACGGTCTGGATGGCACGAGCGCGATTGCTGGCATTCTCTCGGACAAAGCTGGGAGACGGCCGGGAAGCTCGACAAGTCGTGGCGAGCTTGCGAAGGACGAGAGCTACGACTCGCTCGACATCCCTGGCATCGGGGACGAGGGTGAGAGCAGCTCGGCTAACCTTGCCACTCACATGCAGACGCCACCCGTTCTTGTCCTCGCTGGTGGATCGCCGCTCTTGTCCCAGGATCAGCTCACCGATCGCGACAAATTTGCTGGAGAGCTTGGCGAGCCAGCGCAGCCAGCTTCAGCTTTCTCGCTTCGAGAAACTGCCGCAGACGAAGTGAGCACCATGCGATCGGAAGCAGCGCCACCGTCTCCAGCAAAGAGTCCCAGCAAGTCAGCGCGGCAGCGCACCGACGCTGAAGAGTCGTACGGCGAGGGCGACTGGGAAGAGGAAGAAGAGCTGCTAGAGTGAGGAAGAACGCAATTCAGTTCGTCATTGAGGCGGGTAGATACACACCGCTTGGTATAATAGAGAGAGAGAGAGAGCTCGTGAGAGAGCGATGGGCATGCTGCAAATGCATCCAGCGCGGAGTGAAGCCATCTACGAACTCCAACGGATCCAGCGGTGTTGGGTGTGATTTTCGGACAATGGAGGACCTCAGATTACTCCCACACAAAATGGCATCATCAGAGGAACCTGGCGTGAGACACAGGAGGCATCGGAGACGTTCTGGCGCTTCGCGCTCTCGATCAGATGCGAGGATCCACATGGACGGCCGTTGAGTGCTCCAAGTCCAATTGCCCGGAAACAATCTTGAACATCGTTTGGGAGCGTGTGGCACGAGGTTTAGGATCTGCAGTCCGAACGCTTGGCGAACCCTTGTCGTTCACGAGATCTCGTCGTTTCCTCCGCCTGGCTCTTGATGAACGCAAAGCTGCATCGGGAGGCGTCAGGTCATCTTCAGCCGCGCTCGTGAACTTTGCTCTCGTGAACTCTTGCAAGAAAAAGCGCTGGGCAAAGAGGAAACGGACGGATGAGCACCCGTGACGTGGTCCACTCAAATCGTCGTGGCCCGTATTTTTAGCGCAAAAAAGTCCGATCCGAGCGGAGTGATGGTTCGTGAATGTTGACGTGAGGTGGTCACGGTCGGCAGCCACACGCGAAACTTCCATCTCCGCATCCATCACGAGAAGCGCCAGCGACGCTCCGACGGCCCGACGCTCCAGGCGCATTCCGCCATTCGCCCGCGCGCTGCATCGCACTCCGCAGGGAGATAGAGAGACAGAGACAGAGACGGACAGCCGGCGGCGAAAGCACGAGTCGAGAAGACGCGCAGCAGCCTCCGCGACGCGCTACGCGAGAAGAATAGAAGGAAGCTGCCGCCCGCTGCGTCGACGAGACAGTCGCCGTGACGCACAAGCACGCAAGCCAGGGTCGCTGCACTTACACACGCTTGAGCAACGCGCACTCTGGTCGAAGCGCAGACTTGCAGCATCGGACTTCTGCACGCATTGTTGAATCTGCGAAGCGCGAGCAACCACCACCACAGCCATGGCGACAGCACTCGCGGCGACATCGGCTCCGGTGGAGCTGCGCAGCACCGGAAGCGCGCACGTGGGCACGAACGCAGGAGCGCTTGGCTGGAACGGAGCAGCAGTGACGACGACGGACCCGTGCGACTTCCAGAACGCGCTTGAAGACGCGCTGCAGAACATCCGCGCGCTCTTGAAAGTTGCGCAGAACCACGCGGCCGCACCGAATGCGACGGTGACGAACGGACACCACGCTCCGCAGCGTATTGATGTGAACGTGCTGAGCAAAGTCGAAGAGATCAGCGCGATCGCGAACGAGATCAAGCTGTGTCTGCAGAGCGGCGATTGCAACAACAGCAGCGGCAGCAGCAGTCTACTGAAGCGCAAGAGATTCGACCCGCTGCAGCCGAGTGCGCACGAGAGCGAGTCGTGGTCGGCGTCGTCGACAACGAAAGCTGCAGCGCCGGCCAACTCGTCGCAGCCGTCGATCTGGTCGGGCTTTTACAACAAGACGCTGCGCGAGCGCTTCGACGTGCTCTCGCTCATGTATCCGCGCATTGGCCGCACCAAGCACGGCGAGTCGCAGGAGCAGTCGTCGATCGAGTCGACGGATCCTGTGGCGAAGCTCGGCGAGCTTCCCATGCGCACAGCGAACCTCATGATCGAGAACTGCATCGGCGTGATCGGGATTCCACTAGGGTGAGTGGCAAGCTGATGTTGTGTCTTTGGAATGCTGTGCTCTCCTTGTACTGATGCCTTCTTCTTCTTCTCCTCCTTTGCGACTGTGATGCGTTGCACAGGCTGGGGCTGAACTTTGTGATCGACGGCAAGAGCTTGTCCGTGCCCATGGCGGTCGAGGAGCCGTCGGTGGTCGCTGCGGCGTCCAGCGCTGCGAAGCTCGTCGCGTCGTTCGGCGGCGGCTTCCGCACTGCGACGTCCGGCAACATCATGACGTCGCAGATCCAGCTCGTGGACACGCCCGACGTCGACGGCGCGATCAAGGCGATCGCAGCGCACCGCGAGCGGCTGCTGGCGATCGCGAACACTGCGCTGTGTCCGAACATGAAGAAACGCGGTGGCGGCGCGCTGGACATCTACTGCCGGATTGTGAGCGAGGCGTCGCGGTCCAAGTTCTCACACAAGGACGAGGAGAAGCACTGGTACGTGCCCTGCGACGACGAAGTCGTGATCCAGGCGTCCGCGTCCGGCGTGCAGTACGTCGTCGTCCACATTGACGTCGACGTGTGCGAAGCCATGGGAGCGAACATTGTCAACACGGTCGCAGAAGGGCTCTCGGACGAGGTCTGCCGCATCACGAAGAGCCGATGCGGGCTGCGCATCTTGACGAACCTCTGCATGCAGCGCCGCGCGCGGTCGGAGTTTGAGATCCCGGTGAAGAAGCTCGGCTGGAAAGGCGTGGACGGCGAGGACGTCGCGCAGCGGATCGTGGAAGCCTACAACTTCGCGGCGATTGATCCGTACCGAGCCGTGACGAACAACAAGGGGATCATGAACGGCATCGACTCGGTGGCGCTCGCGACGGGCCAGGACTGGCGCGCGATCGAGGCTGCCGCGCACTGCTACGCGAGCAGGTACGGGCAGTACACGTCACTGTCCCAGTACGAGCTCACGACAAACGCTGGCGGCGTGCGCGTGCTTCGCGGTCGACTGGAGCTCCCGATCGCAGTCGGGTCGAAGGGCGGCGCGCTACAAACCCACCCCGGGTACACTGCAACGCACGCGATCCTGCAGCAGCCGAGTGCGCGCGCGCTCAGCAGCATCATTCTCAGTGTCGGACTGGCGCAGAACTTTGCTGCGATCCGCGCGATCGCGATCACGGGCATCCAGAAAGGACACATGGCTCTCCACGCGCGCAACATTGCGGTGGCTGGCGGTGCACCAAGCGAGCTTGTGTCGGAGCTCTGCACGTACATGCTGGGTCGGAAGAGCATCAACATCGAGACGGCGAAGGAATACCTGCACGCGCACGCAGTGTACTCGGAGATCCAGAGCAACTCGCCGCCAATCTCGCCGGTGCCCGTGACGCTGCCGTCCATGTTCTACGTCGAGATCCCGGTGCCGCACCTGGAGGACACGATCAGCTTGAACATTGCGTTCGAGTCGATCAACAAGCACCCGCAGTACATTGCGATCATGGCGCCGCCAAAGGCCCACGGCGACACGAGCAGCTCCACGAGCGTGCAGCGCCAGCTGCTGGGTGACAAAGGATACAACCAACTGGAGAAGATGTTCATGTTCCTGGCGTCCATGCGCTCGATCGTGATCTCGGACGACCGGATCGAGGAGAACCGCGAGGAGCTCAAGTCGCGCGCGAACCTCGCGCTGCAGAACAAGCTGCAGCTGCTCTCGATCTTGATCAATATTCTCGCGTACCGGCTCATGGAGGTGCGCTCGCAGACGGTGAGCGAGTTCATGCGCAAGATCTTGGAGTGCGGCGACATCCGCGGCATGGACGTGAAACGCTGCCGCAGCATCCTCGCGGACGTCCCTGCCTCGGACGAAGTGCTCTGCACAGGTCTCCCACTCTTCTTGGCGCTCTGGCAGGTGTTCCATTACCACATCGAGCAGGAAGTGCCGCACACTCTCCTCCGCGAGCGGCTCGTGACGGAGCAGTGGCGATTGCTCAACTCGATCGTCAAGAGCTACGAGCTGGGCGAAGCGACGGCGCAAATGGTCGCTGGCACGCCGAGTGGCGCTCTCAGCGGCGAGTTCTTGACGCACATGGCTGTGCAGGCGAAGCGCTGGCAGGCGACGATGCTGCTGCTCATCGACTCGCTCACACTCGCCTCGGAAGTGGTGACACCGGAGCGTCTGGACTTCTTGAACCGTATTGGCGAGCACATGGAGTGGGAAGGCACGATCGCGCACGACCTCGCGCGGTACACACGCGCCGTGACTGAGCGCGTGCCGAACGCGTTTGTATTCTGGCTCAAGGAGCGCGGCGTGAGCATCGTGGACGCGGATGACCACGTTGACGAGTTCCACCGCGTCACGGACCTGTATGCGCTGGCGAAGTGGAAGGCGATCACGCAGGACCGCGATACGCCTGCTGCGCGCGTGTTCTCGCTCTCGGCGGTCGAGCGCGTGATCCGGCTGATCCGAGAGATCTACGGCGAGCGCAGCGGCCGGCGGTCACGCAAGGAGTCCTTTTAGACTGCTGGGCTGAGCTCTTGCAGCTGCTTGGCTTTTTACATCCGTTGTCGCAGAGTAGAGTGAGTCCGTCGAAGCTTCCACCACCGTCCACACATGCATGTTCCAGCTACAGACAGCAGACAATAAACAAAACACAGTCGCCACGACAAGCTTCCAACTAAATAACACCACTCTCGATCACGCGTGCTGTGCTGTGTTTCATTCTGGCGACGCCTGCTGCTGCTGCTGGAGCACCACGTACGCGATGGCGTAGTCCTTGTCATGCGAGATCGACACGTGCGGCTCCTATTGAGCATTTCCACAACAGCCAGACACAAGATGTCAGCATCCCACACATCTGACAGCTCAGCTCCACGCGCACACCATTGCTCTGCGCACCACTAAGCAGAGTTGCTCGGCGAGCGCCAGCGTCTCGCCATAGAACTCCAAGCGCAGCGCTTGTGAGGACTCCGCCACGGACAGCTTAGTCTGCACTGGCGCGAAGACATCAGCGGCGTTGTCTGCAGAGGCGTCGCCGCTGGATGCCGCGACGCCTTGCCTCACGAGGCGGATCTCGGGGAAAAGAATGCGATACCGCTGGAACGCCTTGTACGTCGCCTCCTTTACGGCCCATCTGCACACGCACGCAGGTCGGCGAATACAGCGTCAGAGATGAGAGCACCAACTGATCAGCAGCCGCGAGCAGCGCACCTGGACGCGAGGAACCCGGGTCGCGCAGCTGCAGGTTTGCTGTAGAGCTCTGCGATCTCGCTCGGGTGGAACGCGCGCCTCAGGAACCGGTCGCCGTGGCGCGCGAAGCACTTCTGGAAGCGCGGGATGTGCGCGATGTCCACGCCGACGCCGAAGACTCTCGTCGCGGAGGCGTGTGGTGGTAGCATTTTTTTGGCCGTCACTTGCTCGTGAGAGATCGTTTTGATGGGCATCGCTGAAGGCTGCCATCGTACTTCCAGTGGTGTGGTACGGTACGGCAGCATGTGGTGTGGTCCACAGAATGAGATCTGGATTTTTCGAACCGAAGCGACAACCGCTTACATTTTCCTGGTTGCCACACGTCGCAGGAAGCGATCTCAGCTCGCCTTTTTGCGAAAGTGATGATGGCACGACGTGCTCTGGATCTCGATTTCGCTGGTAATACGCCACCATTTAAGCGCGAGCGCTGAGCAAGCTCGATCGCATCGACGGATCAGCTCGGTCTCTCAGTATGGAAAAGGGGCGGAATGGACGGCGCGCGAAGCACAGTTGGTGTGGATATCTGTGCGATTGCCCAGCTGCGAGCTCTCTCTCGCTCTCGCTCTTCCCAACCTGGGTTCATTCCGAAAAAGCTCGGATCTGGCTGGCTTTCGTCGCCTCTTCGTATGGTGTTTTCCTCTGGATGAGCAAACGCTGGTTTATTCCTACAAAGCACTGCCAGATTCGCCTTTATATGTGCGAGGCAATACTCTCTGTGAGCAGATACGCATTACAGCAGCGCCGCTCGCGTGCTAAAAACATCTGAGTTCGCTCTCTCTTTCGCAAGTCAAAACAAAACAACACACACACAAAAAAGTCACCCACCGCGTGCCTGATTTATCGCTTTCGAGAGGGGTTGAGAGTAAAACCTCGCGGACTCGAGGTTTTTTCGAACCCATTCCGATCGCATCTGTGATGCGCAAAGTATGCTGCGTGATGCACCCTCACGGTAAAGTACGGCGAGGATTTGATCTGTGCGATGTGAAACATCACGCGTTTCGTATGTCGGCTAAACCCTTCGGATCCAATCTTTCCGTCTGGCAGCCAGCTTCCAGTTCTGCAGCAGAAAATGGCTCGGGTAATCTAACTCATTTCTGGTTTATAATCGCTTTCACAAAGCAGCCATTTGATAGATTACTCAAGCCATTCTCTATTGCAAAACGAAACCATAGCTGCCAGACTTTTTGTCCGCCAAAGTAGGTTCCCAAATCAGGAGCCTGCGCCTGTTGGAGCATCCTGTGTCTTGGTCCCAAAATCCAATCGGAACTGGTCTTTTCCAGCGCGCTCCTTTCGCTCTCATTGCGGATTCTGCACTCAGGAGCTCAACTCTCTCACCCAAACCCAAAAGCCTCTCACCCGAACAGCTCAAGATGGTTCACATGCGCAAGACGCTCGCGCTCGCCGTGCTCGCCACGACGCTCGCGCTCTCGACGGCCACGGAGCAGACCGCCGCCGTGGACGCGACGCACCCGCAGGTCGTGCACCACCACCACAAGCACCACCGCGTGGTGCACCACCACCACCGCGGCCACCACGGCGACGCCAAGCCGAAGAAGCACCACGCGGCGCCAAAGCACCACGCCGACGAGGAGCAGGAGGACGAGAGCGACGAGGCGAGCGACGAAGACACCAAGGAGGACGCCGACGAGGCCAAGCTGCAGAGCGAGTATGAAGGCTCGGACGATGCGGACGTGGACGTCGAGGGCTCGGCGGACCTCGACATCGACGGCTCGGGCTCGAACGACGTGGAAGTGGACGGCTCCGGCGAGCTCGAGCTCGACAGCTCGGCGAGCCTGGACTCGGGCGACGAGCTCGAGGTGGACGGCAGCCTCGACGACGGCAGCATCGAGGTCGAGTTCGACGACTCGGAGGACTACGAGCAGTCGATGGACCTCGAGGAGGACCAGGTGCTGGACGAGTCGATTGACCTGCCAACCGGCGCCAAGAAGCTCCACCTGCGCGTTGTGAACGGCAAGGTCGAGCTCGACATCATCAAGTCGGCGGTCGCGCATCACAAGAGCGTTGTGGACGTGGCGAAGGACATCGCGGCGACGGCGCAGGGCCAGGTCGAGACCATGAAGGTGGAGGCGGCCGCGCAGCCAGAGACGTACGCGCAGCAGGCGAGCGAGTGGCTGAAGACGAACAGCAGCAAGCCTGCGTTCCTCGCCGGCGCGATCGGTGCCGCCGTCGTGATGGTCGGCGTCGCCGGCGTGGCGATCGCGAAGAGCCGCAAGGCCACCAAGGCGCCAAAGTCGGTGCTCGACATCGAAGCCGCGGAGGAGGAGGAGCAGGCTGCCTCGGACGAGCAGGACGCGGACGCGGACGAGAACGCGTCGTCGAGCGACGACGACTCGGAGGAGGAGGAGGAAGAAACTGCCGAGGAGGAGGCGGCGGAGGAGAAGACGGCTGCCGCCGGCGTCGTCGAAGGCTCGGTCTAAGTGCGCTGAGCAAAGCGGCGTGGTGGTCTGGAGTGTGAGGAGCCGCTGGTCTCCTCACAGCAGCGCCATTCTACGAGCAAGCGCGTGTATGTATTCTTTTGAAAACGTTTCCTCTCTTCTCCATGTTGCTTTTTTCCATTCCTGCGTGCGGAGGAGAGAGTTTGGACTTTGACATTGAAAACGCTCGACCAGATTCCACCGCGTTTGTTGTCGCCAGCGCTTGTTCTCGCCATCGCTGGTTCTCATATATCATTTGTCACTCGAGCTGGAATGTGTGGACTGGAAGGTGGGTGTCAAGAGTATCATGGCACGCATTTCAAACGGAGCTATTCGTGGATCTTGAAGAGCCATCGGACAAGAACTGCTGGGTGGCTGCTCTCGTGCTGCTGCACACGGCGCCGCCTCTGTCGACACTATGGGTCAGCAAGCGCAGTAGCGGGAGGATGGCCACCGCTGGCGCGCAGAAGCAGTTCATCCATGGGCTCATCGAGCAGAGCCGCGAGCGCGTCGTGCAGGTGCGCGCCGGACAGAGCCTTGTGCACGTCCTCGACGAGTACCAGCAGCAGAGTCCACTGGCGGCGTCGCCACTCCAGCACAAGTCCAACCAGAAGCAGCGCCGTCGTCAGCACAGTGACACGAACAGCAGCGACACTCTGCCAGCACTCCCGACGATGACGCTCGTGTACGAAGCGCGACGACACGCTGACGCCGCAGCCAAGAGCAGCGCCGAGTCGCAGCAGAGCCACGCCAGCGCCATGCGCATGAACCTGCGCAAGCGCGGCGTCCTGGCGAACGATAGCACCGCCACTACCACTGCTACCATTACCTCGAGCATGAAAGCAGGACCGATCGCAATCGACTCGAATGGCATCGGCCGCCACGCCTCGACCGATACATTCGATCGCATCTCGTCGCAAAAGTTCCTCGAGTACATGCACAGCAAGAGCGCGCAGGTGGAGACGCTCCACCAGAACGACCGGCGCAAGGCGATCACGCGGTCGACGCGGCAGATGGCGCAGCTCGCCGTCAAGACGCAGCCTCAGCATCCTCACGGCCGCCCCGCGACAAAAGACGCTGCGAAGGCGCTCTTCGCGTGCACACTGGCGGCCGTGAAGGGTAAGAACGCGCTGCTGAACCTCAAGAAGACGCACGAGAGCTCTCATTACGAGCCATTGCAAGCGCAGGAGCCGGCCAAGAACGCGCACTTCGCGTTCCTCGACTTCAAGCGAGACGCCGAGAGTGGCGACGAGCGGCACAAGCAGCCACACCTGTGAGTGGCTCTGCACGCCTCTGTGGCTTGTAGCTCGCTTGGTTTACTGACTGCTGCGAGCGAATGTGTCTCTCTGCTGCACAGAACCGTTGGGCTCGACGAGAGTAACACGAAGACGCGCACGCCGATCCGCTTCGGTGACCAGCTTTGCTTCATCTCGGAGAGCTCGGATCTGCCGCTGGCGATCGGCGCCGACGGCCGTAGCTGCGCCGTCTCGACGCTCTCGGCGGGGCCACACATGGCGTTCACAGTCGCCGACTTCCGCAACCCAAACAGACACTGCCCAGTCACGGAGGACGACGACTTCTGGCTGCGCGTCGACCCAGCGCTCATCCAGAGAAGCAGCGGCAGTGGCGATGCCGACGGCAGCGAGCTGGACGTGAGCCACCTGCTCAGCGAGACGCACTACTACTTGGGCTGCGCCGGCTCGATCGAGGATCCCGACGAGCCAGGCAACGAGCAGCAGAGCCGCAGCCATGGGAACAAGGAGAACCTCCGGGGCTCGGCGCGGAGCTACGCGCTCCCGTCAACTCACATGCAGCAGCAGAAGGCGCACTGCCACGACACGTTCCGCCTGATCGCGATCAAGGCGACGGTGCCGTCGGCCGAGTACTACGGCGACGACCGCGCCACGCGCGAGTACACGGTGGAGACGAACGAGAGCGTGCTGCGGCTGGCGAAGTGGCGCTTCACGCGCAACTCGCGCGCGCCGGTGAAGCTGCCGTCGTCTCGTCCTCGTGGTGATCGCCGTGACGAGGAGGAGGAGGAGGAGGTGGAGGTGGAGCGCATGCTGCTCAACTGCGCGAGCGTGTACCTGTCGCTGAACCACTTCGTGCTTGAGTGCGGTGACGCGACGACGTTCAGAAGCCGCGGTGTTATGCGAGACTACTCGGGGCGCGGCGACGTCGCGCAGCTGGTGAAGAAGCGCGGGAGGGCGATCTGCTCGGCGGCGTCCTGGCAAGTACGCTTGCTCCGCCAGGCTCCGCGACCAGCGTCGCCCGCGAAGGCTTCGTTGTCCTCGTCGCCTTCGTCAGGCTCGGGTGGGAAGCAGCAGCAGCAGCTAATCGTGAAGGAGCTGCTCGAGTCGCCGGCCGAGTGGCTCAAGAAGAAGCAGGAGACAGTGGCGAAGAACGAAGCCGTGATCCGCGACAAGCGCGCGCTCGCGCACGCGGCCAAGCAGTCGTACGCGCACGTGGCGGCGCAGAGCAACTGCAAGCTGGCCGAGATCGAGCAGCAGAAGGCGCGCCACCACGTCGCGTACTTCCAGAGCCGCTACCTCGCGATCTTCGAAGACGCTGACACGCAATGGCATTCGACTGGTGGCAGCAGCCATGTCTCGCCAGTCGCGGGCGACAAGAAGAGTGGCGAGTCGCTGAGTGATGGTCCAGTAAAGCTGCTGCCACGAATATGATCGCTCGTGTGAGAGAGAGAGAGAGAGAGAGAGAGAGAGAGGAGATGGAAGTGGTGGCTGCTATGCAGTGGGTATCTATTGAGTAGTGGCGTTGGTGGCAGAGCTCTTGTGCTTGGACTGCTTGCGCTTCTCGCGCTTGCGGCGCTTGCGGTTCTCCTTCTGCGTGTCCGAGAGTTGCTTGCGCTTCTTGCTGCCACCGTCACCATCATTCGCTGCCTCGTCTTCCTCGTCGTCGTCGCTCTCTTCAGCCTGGCTTGGCTGCGTCTCCGCTGCGCTACCAGTGCTCGCCTTCTTGTTGCTACTGTTGCTGCCAGCTGCGCTCGTCACGGGCGGCGAGCTCCGTTCAAAGTACGCGACGAAGAAGCCGTTCGTCGAGTCCTCAAGACCGTTCGCGCGCACGAGCGCCTTCGCCTGCTCCGCCAAGAGCCCGTCAATCTCCATGCCGCGGCGCGGCCACGTCTGCAGACACGGCTTGAGCACGAACGGTCGCAGGGCCGTCTGGTTCTGCGCAGAGGTGAGCGCCGCGAGCACCACTTCTTCGTTCTCCTTCTGGAAGATCGAGCACGTCGAGTACGTGATGCGCTGCACCTGCGGGAACGAGAACGCCTTGAGCAGCGCCTCGAGCTGGAAGTCGGCGAGCGACTGCACGCGCGCCGTCATCTCGCCTTCGACGTCCTCGACCTCGTTCTCCAGCGCTTCATCGTGGCCGCTCGCGATGTCAAGCAGGTGGTCCAGGCGGTTCGTCATGCCCGAGCCTGAGCACGACGGGTCCAGTAGAATGCTGCGCACGTTTGCGTACTTGCGTTCATGCACGTCGATGTCCAGAAAGCTCTGCAGACACGGCTCGACGATGCCCTCGGCGCCGACGATCTTCATGCGGCGCTTGAGCAGCTCCAGGCGCTTCGGCGAGCGGTCGAACGCAAACACTTTGCAGTTCGCGTACTTCGCAGGCTGCTGATGCAGCAGCATGGCGACGTGGCACGTCTTGTTGCCCGGCGCCGCGCACGCGTCGATCACGTCGCCCTCCGCGCCAGCTGCGTCCGTGTGCTCGCCGTGCAAGATGTACGCGGGGAAGCAACTCGCCTTGTCCTGCAGCACGAGCTTGCCCGCCGTCGCTAGCGCGTTCTCATGCAGCTCCGTGCCGTGCGGCAGCACGAGCAGATCCTTCACGTCGGTGTCGCGCTCCGCCTTGTACTCGTCGATGAACGCTTGCGCCTCCTCCGGCGTGATCGTGAGCGCGTTGATGCGCACGTAGCGCGGCAGCTCCAGGTCGCGCTTGCGGTTCTCCTCGGGCAGGAGTCCTTCGTTCGTGGACACTTTCGCCTTGATCTTGAGGCGCACGAGCGCAGCCTTGAACGCGTTGTGGAACTGCATGAGCTCTTTCTTCAGGTGGCCGCCGCCCTGGATCTTCTGCCGGCCGAAGAGCAGGTCGTAGAGCGACACGTAGAGCAGCGCCGTGGAGCCCGCCACTTTCTTCTGGAACTTGAATTGCGGCACCGCGGCGAGCAGCTGGCGCAGCAGCGGCTTGTAGCGCAGCGTCTCGCACACGAGCGCGAACGAGCTGCGCTTGTGCATCACGTTGTCCGCGTACGCGAGCGTCTTGAGCCCGCCCTGGCGCTTCTCGAGCTTCTCCAGCAGCTGCGCCGCCTCCTTGTAGAGCTCGCTCATGTTGCTGCTGCTGCTGCTACCGGTGTCGTGTCGTCTCGGCAGCGCGATGCTTCGTGGGCGGAATAATGCGCTTTTCGCTTGCATTTGTCGCTCGCAGCCAATCAAGAGCTGCGAACGCTAGAATAGGGCAAGCGCACTTTATTTGCTGCCTCTTTTGATGTGCAACTAAAGTAGGAGCTTACAATAGGGCGCCATCTGGATCCATTGAAGCGAAAGAGTCATGGCTTCATTCTGCCAGCATCAGCGATCAATGAGGTGGCAGCGGCCGTTGCGACCGAGCGCCTTGACTGCTTCGGGGAGGATCTCGCCGTCGATCGTGTCGAATTGGTTGCCCTGGATCTCCCTGTTCTTGTATGATCATGCATGCATGGGAGAGGTCAGCTCGGGAGGTGCAGAGCGAGCCAACCAGCGAGGAGAGCTGCTCTTACATGTGCTCCAGGAGCGTGAGCTGGCTCAGCGACACAGGCACGAGTCCGATGAACCAGTTGCGGTCCAAGCGCAGCACCAGCAGCCCTCTCAGCAGCGAGAGCGTGTCTGGGAGCTGTCCAGACAGGAAGTTCGAGCTCAGGTCTCTGTTCACAGTGACTCGCAGGAGCCTGGTGAGTTGCTGGACAAGGGTGAGTGCGTGCATTTAGTTCACTCACAGCTCTTTCAGGAACTGGAGACCTGGACGCGCAAACTCGCTCGGGATGGAGCCCGCGAGGTTGTTCTGCGCGAGACGGCTGGTGGGACATCAGTTCGTCAGGATGCACGCTGCGTCTGGGAGTGAGAGGCAATCGAATGCGAAGCATTGGTTGCTTACATGGCTTTGATGTGTCCCGCTCGGTCGCACACGATCCCGTACCACTGCGTGCGCCATCCCGTTAGACGAGCATGGCAACAACAACAGTCAGACAGACAAATTCTCGTTATCGAGTCACTCACGTTGTCGAGACACGGGTCGCTCATCTCGTTCTGGATGTCCCATTGGCGCTTCCAGGACTGCCCCTGGGTCGCCCAGTAGAGGATCTTCAGCGCGCCGCGCTCGGTGCGACTCGTGCCAGCGCCAGCTGCAGCGGTTGGCATCCAGAACGAGGCGCTCACCACCACCAGTAGCAGCAGCAGCAGCACCGCAGGCAGCGCAGGCAGCAGCCGCACGGCAGTCCACCCGCTCTTCCTTCGCGCCATTTCTCGTGAGAGCAGCAGCGAACTCGCTTCCGATACCTGCTGCGTCGTTTCGTGGCGTTTCGAAAAACTGTTCAAAGCGATCGTTCCCATACTACTGTTTTATACAAGCTATTTGAGCCTGTGCAAAAGCATCCCCTGCCGTTCTTGCTGTGCGATTTGCACCTCCGCAAACGCATACGCTCGTCCAGCTTTTGGCGCTCTCTGCTTGCTTTTTCACAATTTGAGCCACGATGCTGCTGGAAAAGCCCGAGGACGTCAAGCACGAGAGCGCGTCGGAGAACAGTGCGGCGCCGATCGCGGCTGCGTGCGTCCCCATATGCTCGCGTGAACCTACTGCTGCTGACTATGTGCTCTCGATGTGTGTGCGTCTTTGCGTGCAGCGTGCGCGATTTACGGTGTGGACGCGCACCCGAGCTACCAGCTCTTCGCCACCGCCGGGGGAGGTGCGCTCGCTCGACATCGTGTGTGTGCCAGTCTGTGTGGCTGGCAGATCTCTCATGGCTGTGCGTGTGCGTGTGCTTGCGCGGGTGTGGCTTGCAGACAACGCGGTAAAAATCTGGTCGCTGGAGCCGCAGGAGGACGGCATCGCGACGTTTGAGCTGCTCGCGACGCTCGCGTTCCACCAGCAGGCTGTCAACTGCGTGCGGTGGGCGGGCCACGGACGGTGCGTCTGGAGTAGTGGGCTCCATCTATCGGCAGAGTGAGGCGCAGCGGCTCGCTTACCGTTGCCGTGTGTCTTTGTGTCTGTGCTCGCTCCTGTAGCTACCTCGCGTCTGGCTCGGATGATCAGCTCGTGTTGCTCTATGAACTGCAGCCTGGCGCGCCGCCGCCCGTGCCATTCGGCTCGAACGCAAAACCCAACAAGCAGAACTGGGTGCGCTGCTCGACGCTAAAGCGCCACACAATGGGTACGTCTCTGTCGCCCACCCAGTCTTTGCCGTGGCTTGTGAGCGTCCATCTTGACAAACATGACGATTGTTGCTGCTGTGCAAACGACTGGCAGACGTGCAAGACGTCGCGTGGTCGCCGGACGATCGCATGCTCGCGACATGCAGCATTGACAACACGATCCTCGTGTGGGACATTGGCGTCGCGGGCGTCAGCGCCGTGATGAGTCAGCCGCTGCGCACGCTCTCGGGCCACACTGGCTGGGTAAAAGGCGTGGCGTGGGACCCCGTCGGCAAGTACCTCTCCAGCGCCGGCGAGGACAAGACCGTCCGTCTGTGGAAAGTCGACGACTGGCAGGTATGGCGATGAGAACTCGCTACAGAGACAGTGTCATCCGATATACTTAGCATGGTATATCTGCTGCGGTTGACAGGAAGCCGAGGTGATCTCCGAGCCGTTTGAGTCCTGCGCGTCGACGTCGCACTTCCGGCGCCTCTCGTGGTCGCCAGACGGCTCAGCGCTGTGTACGACGCACGCGTTCCGCTCAAAGAAGAACATCGCGGCTGTGCTCGACCGCGCCACGTGGTCCAACGACGTCAAGTTCGTCGGCCATCAGGGTGTCGTCACGAGCGCGCGGTTCAACCCAAAGCTGCTAGGTGCGGCAGAGCTTTGATGGATGGGCTCACTCTGTGGTCGGTGCTGACTGGTGGTGGCGTTCTGCTTTGTGTGCCTGGTAGTGACCGACGCTGCGCCAGACAAGGAGTTTGCGTGCTGTGCTATCGGAGGCGACGACGCGACGGTGAGCATCTGGCTGGCGCACTTGGCGCGTCCGCTCGCAGTCGTGAAGGACTGCTTTGACGCGTCCGTGACGGACCTCTCATGGTCAGCACACGAGTCGATCCTGCTCGCAGCCTCGCTCGACGGCTCGATCTGCTGCTTCAAGTTCGAAGGCGGCGAGATCGGACATCCGATCTCGGACGTTCGCCAGAGCAAACTGCTGCAAGCCAAGGTACCAACATGGCCGATGGGTGGCATTGTCGTCTCTGCACAGAAAGTGGATTGGAGTCGAGTGCTGATGACTGCTCTTGTAGTATGGCTCTCGTGCAGGGATTACGCTGGCGTCGACGCTGGTGGAGAACCCGATCCAGCTTCAGGTGCGCTAGCACCATGGACTGCTGATGCTCGGAACCTGGACAGGTCTGACTCAACTGTGTGGCTGTGGATCGCTGTGTGTCTGTAAAATGCTAGCTGGAGGAAAAGTCCAGCGCTTCTGCTGCTCCGGTCGCCTCGTCGACGAACGGAGTCAATACTTTGGTGCCAAAACGGAAAGTTGGTACTGCAAACGGTAGCGGTGGCATGCCGCCGCGCCAAGCTGTCAATATCCTCCAGCCTGTGCAGAAGAAGAGTGACAAGAAGCGCATCGCGCCAGTGCTGCTGGCTCCAGGCGGCGCGTCGTTCTCCGTGCCAGTGCTCTCTCAGCCGGCACCGAACGCTGCATCCAAGGAGAACCACATCCGCAACATCCTCGGCCCGACGGTGTCGCCCACAGTCTCGGACGTGCAACTCCTGAACGCGCGGATGACTGGCGTGCTTGCCAACAACGCGTCGCCGCGCGAGGACGAAGATCTGGGGTCTTCCGAAGCCGAGCGAGACGATGGGGTATCCCCGCATGCGGCTTTCCCAGCAGCTACAGTGGCGACACCAGCACCGTCGTCTTCAGCTGCTGCGAAAAGCGAGCCCAAGAGAAGCTCGGAGTCGTCTCTAAAGCGGAAGCGCGACGGCGAGCGATCCGCTGCGGCCAGCGCTGCACAAGCTGCCGCGTCCAAGGCGAGAGAGTTGGTTCCACGGCAGCCAAAGCTACTCAATACCAGGTTCGCGTTGAGCCGTATCGAACATCATCGCACTCCTCTTCAGTACTGACCGTTAATACCCGTGTTGATGAATGCGCATGCAGCGAGACCGTGACAATGAGCAGAGTGCAGCTCATGCCCGAGTTCCCGGCTCGGCTCCAGTTCACAGTCGAGATCGACAGCACGGGTAGCAGCGGGACTCGCGTTGGTGCAGCGAGCGACACGGCGACAGCCTCCACGATCGAAGTGAATGTGCACAATGTGAAGAGCTCCCAAGCCGAAGAGACTGTTGGTGCGTCCGTCCTCGTCAATTGTCTTGCGAATAACCCATATTCCTGTCGAGTCTGACAGACGAGACCACGTGGCTTTGGTATGCAGAGCTCGGACCGGTGTACTCGAGCATCCAGTGCTCAGCTGCCGGCAGCGTCAAGTGGATCGACCGCATTCCCGGCCGCGTCGTCAGTGCGGTCGGCAACGCCGTGTTTTGTGCGATCGCCGTCGACAATGGTGATCTGTACATTGTCAGCCTCAGCGGACAGCGGCTGTTCCCGTGCATCGGTACGGTGCTCTTTGCGCGGAGAGGTTCGCATGTGTTGTCATCATCTCATTAACTGCTTTTTCGCTTGCTGTTTTACAGCGCTGGGAAGTCCGTTCTCGCTGCTCGAGTGCAGCCCGAAGCAGTCTTCGTACCTGCTGGTGATCCTCGCGACCGGCGCGTTGAAAGTGTGGCACGTGGGCAAGCGGAAGCTGGTTCTGTCCGAGTCAATCGAGGCGATCACGAACGTTGTGGACCCGAGTGACGCGCGTCGCCTCACGCTCCTGAGATGCCACATCACGGTCAAAGGGCAACCGATTCTGACGTTCGCCAAGGCGAACTCGAACAGCAAAGCCGCGTCGAGTCTGATCTCGTACACGTTCGATCTGGACATGGGCTGCTGGTGCGTCGCAGTATTGGTGAATGGAGCTGTTCCTGTTGGCTTACGTGACTGAACCATCGACTGGTGTGTTGTGTGTTTGCTTGATCATAGGATGCGCGTGGCAGACGACAGCTTCGTGTTCTCGGACTTCAACTCTTCGTTGCCAACGGATGCCGTCGCTGTCAAGGACGTCCCGGTAGGAGCCAGCGCGATGAGTATCTCCAGTGCCCTGTTGACTTTTCGCCTGACATGAGTGTATTGTCCTCTGCTTCTTTTTACGACGACAAACACACGCAGATTGGACCTCTTCGCCGCCTGCAGAATGCGTCCGGGTATAGTCGCACGCAGCGTGGCATCGCGTCCGCAATGCTCGACGGCATGACCGACGCACTGACGCAGCGCAACGTGACGCGATCCCACTTGGAGCACCAAGTGGTGGCGTCCATCTCGCTCAAGAGTCCGACCGAGTACCTCTATTGGTACGAAGAGATCATGTGGGGTTTGCTGCGACTGCTAGGAGGACGCGAGCTCTAACAGTATGACTGCTCTGGGACTCAACAGGATCCAGGCGTATGTGCGATTCCTGGCACAAGACGAAGATGTGGATCGCCTCGACGGACTCTGCGCAGACATGATGGGACCTTTTCATGCGTACGTATGATCGATGCCTGCAAATATCGCTGGAGAGAGAGAGAGAGAGAGCTTCTACTCACACACTCGTTGATTGCTCACTGTGTACAGTCCGTCGTCGACTGAAGTAGTCGGAAAGTCCGAGGACAGGTCGTCTGCCGATGAGTGGAGTCCCATGGTGCTGGTACGTGGTGGATGTAGTCTGGCTGCGGCTGTTGCGTTGCTTGCGTGTGCACTGAGCATGTCTGTCTGACTGCTGTTGATTGTGCTCATTGTGCCAATAGGATCAGAGCAAGCGCGACATCCTGAAGACGCGCATCCTGCCGACCATGGCGACGAACCGCACGCTGCAGCGCGTGGTGACCAAGTACCAGCTCATGCTGAGCGAGATCACGGCTCGCGAGGCAGAAGACGAAGACGAAGGAGACGAGAGCGAGACTGCAGACGACGCCTCAGAGGCGTAGAGCGGGTTTGAGGAGGAGGAACCTTGGATAATAGACGCGTGCTTGTTGTGAGATGCAGATGAGAATCGGGCAACACCAGAGCGCTCGCCGCAACTTCCGTGCTGTGTGTCTATGGGAACTTGGTTGCTGTCGTCGCCGCTGGTACTAGCTAGCCTTGATCGTATCGTGAGCAGATCGTTCGATCATCGGGACACGAGCCGTTGAGAAGTCAAGCGCGAAGAAGAGGTTTCCTCCCAGCCTCGCCTTGTAGCCGATCCGATCCGAACCGCCCGCCGCGCGTCTATTTCTGCGTGTGGTCAAGTTGAAGGAACGCTTCCCGACCAAGCGCTCAAGGCAGCGCAACCACCACCGAGTCCTCCTCGCACGCCTCGCGGCAGTTCGCAACACGCACGATTAACGCAAGAGCCTCAGCAGCCGACCAGAGCGACGATGAGGTGCGTTGCGAGGAGAGCGTCGTGTGCGTATGCACCCTGCTGTCGCTGCGATACTCACGTTTGCGTTCATATTCAGCGAAGTCGTGGTGTATACGACCATCGCAGCCGTATACCGCATCAGTGGTGGCAGCCACCACCAGGCATCTGCTGCTTCCGAGCGCCACTCTGCACCTCCCAGCATTGCAAAGCGGAGCGCAGCGACCAGTGCAAGCATGTTCAGCGGCAAAGTCGACGGCAGCAGCAGCAGCAGCAGCAGCAGCGACGAGTCGTTCGCGACGCTGGCACCCGAACGCGCGCACAGCTGCTCGTCTATCGATGCGTTCGGAGCGCGGTGGCGACCGATTGCGAACGGCGCGTGGGCTCAGATCCATCTGTTTCTTGAGATGGACCGAGACGAAGTGCCGAAAGGGACATCGTCGCCCAAGGCGAGCAGCATCAGCCGGTGCAGAGCGATCCGAAGCAGCTCGTCTTGCAGTGGCAGGAAGAAGAACAAGGGCGTGCTCAAGAACTTCCGCATCGTCGCGTGGATCCTTGACACGGGGAAAGTGATCGTCAACGACGTGCTCTTCAAAGGCTGCAAGTGGGAGAAAGTCGACGCGTCGTTCCGGAGGTTCACAGCGCTGGACGGACAGAGCTACGGCTTTGGCTTTCGCAACGAGACGCAGGCAGCCGAGTGCTCGCACATCATCCACCAGGTGCTCTCGAACGTCAAAGGTGAGTCTGCTGAAAAGCCCGAGACAAAGCCAGCGAGTCTGGCACGATGGACAGTAAACCTCTGACATTGTTTGCTATCTTGATGCTCCACAGCCATCTCGCGAATGATCAAGAAGTACTTCACAGTCCGACCCAGCGCTCCAGATGTAAGGCAAGCACCGCTGCCAAACACCACTGAGCATCAAGTCATGTCTAATCGTCTCGATATTTCTTCTATAGTATTTCTCGACACTGCCAGACATGCGGCTGCTGGGGTTCGATCGTCGGCAAGCACACCGCGCTCAGCAGGTACGGCTGCAAGACTCGGGTTCCATTGCACTCAGTGGCTTGCACTGTGCTAACCTCACACTGCCACACCATCGCTATCACTGCAGAAGGCAGACGACGACAGCGCGAGCTCCGATGAACAAGACGCGAAGCACGTCTGCAACCGAGACACGGCGACTGTCGTGTACCCGAAATCGCAGCAGCATCCCGGCAGCGTTGACGCGGACAACGACGAGGACGACGCGGACTCGTTCACGAGCATCGTCAACGCGTCGTACGTGAAAAGGAGCTCGGGTCGGCACCTGCTCGCCCAGTTCACAGAGGTTGAGCTGGCAGCGCTGCAGCAAACCGAGGTTGCGAAATCGCTCAATCAGCAAGAACACCAGGATGAGAAGCTCGACGGGACGTTGTCAGAGATGGCGTACCAGATGCAGAACGGTGCGTGGCTCTTTCGTACTTCCAGAGCTAGCGTCATGCGCGCTTTGACTCACTGTGCGTCCGCTGTCAATGTCCAGACTGCTTTCACGAAACGCCACCAAGCTCACGCGACGAGCAAGCAGTTGCAAACAAAGAAAACGACAGCGAGAATCACCCGGAAGGCGATCTCAGTGGCATCGACGATCATTCGCCTGGTGACGATGATTGCCACGAAGCGAGCAAAGTAGAGCGAGGCGAGGGCAAGACAAGTGCGCAGGACAACCAACCAGACCCAACGCTCGAAAGCGTCTCGACTGCCGACAAGATCAGCTTCCCCTTCAAGACGAGGCAGGAGCTCCACATCACGTACAACGTGAAGCATGCGAGGTACGAAGGACTCCCCGCAGCGTGGAGAGTGCTGAACCACCAGTTTGGGCTCCCGCTCGAGGCAGTCCCGAAGCGACAGGTCGATGGCTACGACGCGAAAATCCCGGCGGTGCTGCAGATGATGAAAGAGTACTTGCTGGCGAACAACGGAACCTCCCTGGAAGGTATCTTCCGACTCGCGCCTGACAAGGAACAGTGCAACGCCGTGAAAGAGGCGATCAACAATGGCACGTTCAGCGGCTGCTCTGACGTGCACATCGTCGCCAACCTCATCAAGGTGCGCCATGGAATCTGAATCCTGCTGCCAAGTATTGTTCCATTTCTGACGATCAATTTGCGAGCCGTAGGTATGGTTCCGAGAGATCCCGCAGAGCTTGTTCAACATCGTCCCTGTGAAGCACATCTACGCTGTGTGCGCGCTGAAGGTAGTGACGATGGAAACCCAACAGCTTTTCGCATGTAGTTCGACTTCTCGCCACGAGAGAGCTGACGAGTACTGTCGTTTTCTCTTCTAGGATCCAGCGCAAGTCCTGGGCAAGCTCGACGAGTTTCCCGCGCTGTACAAGAGCGTCGTGCTGTGGCTCCTCGATCTCATGGCCGAAGTCGTCCAGAACCAGGAGAAGAACAAGATGACGGCGCGCAACATGGGTACACTTGCCAGTGTGTGGAACTGAGATCGGGGGTTGGTTCCAGTCTGACAATTTCGTGGCATCTCTGGTTGCTGTTTGTGTTCCAGCGATCGTGATGTCGCCGAACTTGTTCAGCATCTCGAGCGACAACCCGATGTACGCGCTCACGATGTCGCAGAAAGTGGCTGACTACACGTTCGCACTGCTCAGCGCACGGCTCAAGCTCGCGCATCCACAGGTCGAGTAGGTAAGAAGGTTCATAAACGCCTGGCGATGTGTTCTTGGGGTATATGCTACATTCTTTTTTTCGTTCGAATAACTTAGGAGAACTAAAGGCAAGTATACAAGTCACGCAAGACGCGCACGGGGGGGGGGGGGGGGGGG